>VOQJ01011962.1:0-23248 GCA_015052665.1 Apistogramma diplotaenia | reverse complement strand
CATGTATATTCAAGTTACCCTGTAAGTGGAGGCCTAGAAAAAATGGAATTCAGCAGCAGCATCCTGCGATCCACCAGCGCCATCTGAGAAAAGCATTACACAGTACAGAGTCATGGTATAGGCTGTGGGGGTCATTGTTTTTGGCAGGGTTTAGGGGTGAATTTCCTGATCCTGATAGGAATGGACTCTTCCAGGATGACAATATTCCGTTCAAACAGGACAAAGGGATCATGAATAGTTTGATGAGTATTAAAATTGTGTGAATTATCTGCCAAGGGCTTCCCACTAAATCTCAATCCAATGGGGAGATTCCTGGCTGACAAGCCAGCGCTCTCCACCATCATTTAAATACCAAATGAAAGAATAACTTGGATGAATCCCTCCAGCAGAGTTTCAGACATGTAGTCGTACACGTCTGTGCCAAAGCACACTGAAGCTTTTCTGACAGACACATCATGGGTTGTTTTTCTTTGTTGCCCATCTGTAACTAGAAAAAACTCATCTGACCAAATCTGTCTCAGGGTTCTGTTCCATTCATTTAGTGTTTCCTTTAAGTTTCCCATAGCATTGATCCCTTCCTCCAGTATTGTGATCAAGGTTTAGCTTTGGCTTGGTACTGCACATATGACTGACTGTGATCCGGTTTAAGAAACAGTAAATACACACAAACAGGGTAAGACACTTCAAAACTATTTCTTGGATTAGTGTAGTAACTTCTTGGAGTCTCTATTTTCAGCATCTGCATGACATTTAACACATTCTCGTGACAATGCACGCTCCATCACCGCACCCACTGTCCTTTTTCTTTCCTTCTTCTTTTTGTAGAAATTAAACAGGTGGGAAGCAACTGACAGTTCATGCTGCCCGTTTTTAGATTCTGTGCTTAACCAGGAGCCTTCACTTTGCACTTTCCATATTAACCATGCAAAATGAGTCAGTATCAGTTTTCCTGTATGCAGAGTGAAAGAAATAGTGCAGAGAAAGGATATTTGGCATTTACTGTCAGGCTCGCTTGTCTTTGCCAAACTTCTCCTGACGGCAGTCATCTTTTACCAAATAATTAATCAAATGAATCCCCTTCCTACAGACTCTGACCTTCCTGATTCAGCTCCACTGTCCAGTGACAAAATGAGAACATGTGGTCCGGTGGAGGACTGACAAGGAAAAGATCACCGGTGAGAACCTGACAGAGTCCTGCAGAGTAATTACAGTCCATTTTAATTCCACATGTGAAAATAAACACTGAAAGAAGAAAAGAAAATCACACAGTGACACCTTTCAAATCTGCCTCAGTTTTGAGGGAATCTGAACCGCAGAGTTTTTCTCCACAGCCTTAATTCAAAAAACAGCTACATTTATAACAAATACGGAGATGAGAGAGTTTTTCTGTCATGGAAACATTTGTAAACAAAGTAAAGCAGGTTTTTTTTTTTTAAAACTGATTTTATTTGTGACAAAAATCAGAAGCAGAATGTGGACATATGAAAAAGCAAATACATTTACTTTGTGGTGGTATCATTTTTTTTAATAGAGCAGAGCTGAAAATAAACTCTACGAAGGCTGTGACAGACTCAATTAAAATAAACCTACATGGAAACTGCAATTTTGTCAATAAACTTGGCCATTTTGATGTCCCGTTTCGACAGTCCTCCACAGTCATGTGTAGTCAGTGTAATTTGGACCTGTGAAAAGAGATATCACCATTACTGTCAATCACAAGGCAATGACAAGAAAATCAAGGAGGTGGAGCAGGAGGTAATCAGAGGGTTGGTGGTTCAGTGCCGTGGCTGTTCCAGTCTGAGTGCCAAATTATCATTTGACAAGATCCTGAACCCCAAGTTGCTCGCCAAAGCGTTCAAGGTTTAAATGTGTGTGAATGTTAGAAAACACTTGGGTGTAGAAAATAAGTGTTTGTGTGAATGAGTGAATGAGGCATGTTGTTGCACTTTGAGTGCTCAAATTGGAAAGTGCTTTATAAGACCAGTCCATTTACTAAAAACAATATCAGAGTTAAACAGTTTTTTTAAGTGAAAAAAAAAAACCCAAAAACAATATCTGATGAAATTATTTCATCTGTAGGTTCAGAAAACCTCTTCTGCACTTTTAAATTGTGGTATATTTTAAAGTTACACATTATTAGGACTGAGGTCACTTTGACAGGCAGGTGCTGAAACCATCAGCAGCACCGGGTTTCACCTTCACTAATTCGAGTGACTAAACAGGATCTGTCGCGACTGTTCTGGTGGTGCCTTTTTGATCAATTGCAATTATGTGACAAATAATGATTTTCTCTGTAATTAACCGGATGTATTAACTGTTCAAGAAATTTGTGCTCCGGTTTTGTCAAGTGAAAGAGCAGATTTTCACCTCTAAGATATAATAATCTAATTAGAACCATATGATTCCATCCTCTTTTCCAAATAGAGTTACTCCTGGCTCCGGCTGGCTAAGCGATAATGCTAAAATGACTGTGATTAAGTCCATCTTCTATTTACAGTCTATGTTCAAGACTGCAAGGTACAAATTTAACAGTATTTGTATGTGTGACTATCGAGGCAGCTGTTCGGTGCAGCATTGCTTTATGGGTGACATCACGTGTTCTTTTGCAACCTTTAAAATATATATAAATAAAAGGACGGTCTCATAGTTCTCTGACAGCTCTTGCACATTCTGGTGGAAGCATAACGTGACCTTACTGTATATACTGGTAGGTGTTGCTACGGTGTGCGGCGTTCCCAGCTGCGGTGTGGTTTGCCACATACAGGCAGTGAGTACAGGTTTGGGTCTGTGTGACATTTCTGTGATGACAAACTGCCCACAGGCTGATCCTGGCTGTTGTCCAATACTTTGAGGGCACGACTCTTTCTAAAACCGCTCTCACTGTGTGTGCAATGATGCTTACAAAATGTGCAACTTTTACATAGTGTCACATACAGTCCATGTCAAATAACCAGAAGCTAGACTGTGATGGACTCAGCCAACATCCACCTCCTCTCTAGCAGGTTCAGCTCAATACTGGAGGTTTTTGCAGCTCACCTAAAAAATTGTTTGTAAAATCCCTTAATACTGACAGCCAAGCAAACAAAAGAGAACATTTAGAGTGCATTTTAGAGAATATTAGCAGCAGCTCAGCATCCAGCTCCTGTTCTGTCGAGGCTGTACCCCAGTCACTGTGGGATTTATGTGTAAGTGTCTGGTGGAAAGTGCTGTGGGGGCCCAGAGACCTGTAGTACTATTGTACAGAGACTTTAATAAAGAGTGGATTAGGAGCAGCATTCCTCCCGGAGCGGCCCGGTCCACCACACAGTAACTCAGTGGCTACAGCCTAATGCTGGGAGATTTTCAGGGACTGGGTTTGTCATATCAACCACTACTTTATTCACGAGGCAGGGAAAGTGAAAGAGTGTGGAGATGTGAGCGTGGGCAGAGATATTTTCAGAGCTTTACAAAAGAAAAACTATGGGATTATAGTGTGAGGCTGATTTTTGCTTTATTTATTTATTTACTTTTCTGCTGCTTTGACTAAGGAGTGTGTTCCAGGCTTTGGGCAGAGGACCACTGGTACACGTAGCTGTTTGACATTTAATGAATAAAATCTGATTTTTCAAAGCTCAATCTCTAATTTGCTATTAACCAACCACATCACTGTAAATATGGCAACATTTGAATAAATCTTCACTACTGATTTTGCAAGATGTGGTTTCACCACGTAAATGCAGCACTGTAAATGACTCTTCGGTCGCTATTACAAAGTGTGATTTAGAGAAAGCTGTTACCTTATTATAAACATTGAACCATTCTGGGTGATGGTTCATCTTCTCTGCCTGCAGAGCCACCCGTGACATGAAGCCAAATGCCTGTTGGGAAACAATCAGTCAATTCAGGAAGTGGATTTCTCTTCCAAAAAACTGCAAACAAACCACAGAAATGCATTTTTAGGAAATGCTTTGAATTTATGGTCTAGTCCAACCTCCCCAATATAAGCAGGGAAGGATAAAATATAACAAAATGCTTCAGTATAATTTAGTTTAGCACCACTTCATTAAGTTTAATTAAGATAAAAACGACATTTATAATCATTTAGATGAATGAATCGATTTAAGCTAAGAAGGATTAATAAGCTGTGAATGCTTTACATTTTCTCCACTTTTTTTCTTTTAAAACTGCCTCTCTGTCACATTGATCCAGCTCTGCCTGCCTACGTTTTAAACAAACATTTAGGCCAACAATGCTCACATCTGTACTTGCCACAAAAACTATTTTGCAAACTGACAAACTTACTGAAATTGATTTTATAAACCATTTATGGCATTTATATACAAACATTTATTCGACAGTTTATGGCATTAGCTTCAGATATGCAGCCGTTAGACAACTGGTGTATAAACAAGTGTTGATTAAAGTACAGCATTTGTTAAAAAAATAATTCGTTTTTTATAAATCTTTATATCTTCTTACATTATAATGTGTTATTAGTTATGCTAAATGTTTATACAGGAAATTTAAAGGGCAAATCAAATTAAAGTGTTAATGTAATTCTAGCATTTTACTAGCATGTACGACACGAAAACAGCAGCTTATTGTGGCTGCTTCTAGTCTCAAATGCACAAGAAAAGCTGCTGTTCTTCAGATCTGCTAAAAGCAGAAGTGATTAAAGTCCACATAAACAACACATGAAATAAAGCCAGTAACTCATATGTTATTAATAATGCAAATGTAAAATGTCAAAATAAAATTTTTTTATTTTAAAATATTAAAAAAACATATAATCCTTCTGTAAGCATAAGTGATCACACCTTAAGAGAACTGAAGCCAAAATGCGCTGCGGCTCTGATTCGGTTTTCACTGAAAAGGCTCAAAACCCAAAGAGATTTACTTTAGAACCAAGAAAACCAGAAAAGATTCATAAGAGACAAACAGAGTCTTCATGAAAGCTGAAACCAAAGAATTTGCGTGTTTCTCCTTGAAAAAGGATTTTCTGGAGATAAGCAGAGACCATTAACTAACAGCTGCACTTCTAGACTTTGTAGCAGGCCTGCGTAAAAGGCTCTGTCCCCAGCTTTAAAACAGAGAAGAAAAAAAGTCAAATAAGCTGCAGAAATACATAGCATAAAGTGCAATACTGCCATCTGAGGCAGGGAGAAGTACAAGACAGCATCTCTGTGAATATAGAAAGTCCTCCTGAATGCATGTGTTCAACATCCACAGCCACAAAAGGACCTTAGAGTTTGCATGCACACACGAAGAAACATGCACACTCTTCATAATTCCAGTTTGGCATGTGGCTCGCTTCAATCACAGGCCATCCAGGGAGTGATTACGGTTATTCTAATTATCTACAAAGAGGAGAGTGAAATCCCTCGTCATGCTCTCTGTGAAGAGAGGGAAGAAAAAAAAATCAGGTAGACCTATTTCAGAGCAATTTCCCACTGCAATCTCAATTAAGCTCCTAAATGCTTCCTCTCTGCCTAATTAAATCAACTGAAATGCCATTGTTTACATGCTATGGCTGCAGCTCCATCCACCACCTGACATGACGAAACAGAATTAGTCTCAAAGAGGAAATTGCGTTTAGCCTTTTTAGTGTGTTGTAACCAATTTCTGAGACAGCCTGTTCAATTCACATGCAGTGCTATGCATGTAACACGATCGGCAGCTTGATCAAATTGGTTATCAAGGAAACCGTCTCCCGATCAATTTAAGTAATTGACATATTCCTGCAACTTGACCCCACTGGCACCAATTTAGAGAGCCGGGCGGTCTGCTTTTTCTCAGTTTTCATTGGCTTTAATGGAGATGGCTAAGCAGCCTGTCATGTCAGGTGTTGTCCAAACATGTCTTCTCTCTCTAAGGGCCGAGTTCAGGTTAATCTGCTGCCGAGGAACATTAAGTGACAGGTAAAAGGATTCTGTGTTAACACATTTGGTTCCTGCACAATGTCCCGCTTCAAAACACTGCTTTTTCAAAAACTCCCTTTCCAGCCTGGGCCTTGTTATAGAACAAAAAGTCATCTCTTGGTATTTTAAGATATGTCTGAATGATCAAACATGGTCTATGAATATGCATTTTTACTCCTCCCTCTTTCTAACATTTACATTTTTTTCTCTTCTTTTCTGACTCCATCGTTGTTATTAGGGTTTCCATCATGACAGATGCTGCCGAAAAAAAACAAAAATCAAATCAAAATGTCAAAGTGGAAAGTGTCAAATACTGCAGTTCCACCATTGGCCACTAGAGGCGTGCTCCAAAAATGAGTAGATCCACATAGAGTACAATGTTACTGTAACTGTTTCTGCTGGAGTTTTTCTAGATGAAATTCTAGTATTTTACTACCCAGCTGCCTCACAATAATTAACTTAATTGCCTATTTGTCCCTTACAACCTAAGCTTCCTAGAGTTAGCTGATAATTTAGCACTCATCCACAAATGGTAATGTTTGGCTTCAGAAAACTGACAAAAACCACAGTCAACAGCAGCTGGTCACATGTTACAGCAGCTACATAAATCTTCTCTATGATCAGAACTAGTTTATCACTGTGCGTCTGTTTTGGCTTTAGCACCTCTGCATCAAAGACAGAAAGATGACAGGGATTCAGTCTATGCAGTGGCTGAAAAAAAGCATGTTTACAATTGCAAGTTTGTGTCCATTATCTCTTTGCTATGCAGCTAATTAACAGAGACAGTTAATTCACTTTAATACTTGGTTTCACTCCACTACAGAGAAGCTCTTTATCTAAAATGATTTCCGTAGTAGGTGCTAAGCGAACAGACGAACAACAACACAAACATGGACAGCAGACATGGTCCTGTAGTGGATCTGCAAAGCACTGTGCCGCAACTATGGACTACCAACCCAGTTCAAGTCCAGTGCCTTACAGAGACATGCTCGCATTCGTGGTATTCTGTGATTTAAAATTCTTCTTCTGCCTGCGCACTGCTACACCTTCTAGAACACTGAAACGATACAACAGCAACAACAAAGACGTTCTTTGTGTCACCTCTATCTTCTCAGGCAGAGGCTAAGCTAAAGGATCAACAACAGGACAAACACAAACAAGACTACCTTATATTTCAGGCTGTTCCGCATTTCTGACTCTGTTCACACTGATGGCGGACAGCTACTACATATAGGTGTGTGTTTACTGAGCGTGCACGCCACCTGCATTTCACCGATCCAATGAGAATATTATCAAATCGTGGAACCACAAATATTAGCAGTCTCATATCCACTGCCATTACTCACAATATGTTTTTCTCCCCCTTAAACTCTTCAAGTCATGTCAGTAACATTTAATCCCAGCAGACTGGTGAGGCTGCAGTCCACTGGAATATTATTGTATAATTCTGTAGCAGATTTGTCCTCTGTGGATCTTTCATCTGAAGACTGAAAAAGATTGAAATTACCTATATTTTTGATGTCCATGTTAAATATAATGTTTTTTTGTTTTTTTTAAAAGAGTGATTTTAATTTTCCTGGTGGCCATAAACAACTCTGAACGTTGTTTTATTGCTGCTGGACGTGTAAATAAACAACTTCTAAGACATTTGGCATGTTAGCTTTTGTTTCCATTCCTTTCAAGTGATTATTAAATTAGGTATTAATAGCCTGTAAGTATTTATTTTTTATTGTTTAGTAAAGTCAAGGATTTTAATCATCAAATGTAAATGCAGATTTTTGTACTTAATACTGAAGCAGGTGAACAGCTTACAGGTTGCTGGCTCTGGCCGACGTGTGTGAGACCTGGGTGTATTTTTATGCAGTAAGGAACCTTTCTAATACTACATGTCTGCCAAACAGGTTACACTTGGCACAGTGCAGTAACTATTAAACAGATATAGTTGCCTTTACAAGAGGTCTGCGACCGCAAAAATCCTAATATCTTTATGTTTTCTAGTTTTGACAGCTTGACTCCAAAAGAATATTTCTCTAACAAAGCTGGCACGTGAACAAGTTATCAGTGATTAAGAACAAATGTTGTATTGGGACCCAAATGTGTGCTTTGGATTTGTATTTTGAATCATCGAGCCATCCGATTTCTACACCCCTCCATCCATTCAACTGAAACTGTACCAAAACCCAACGAGAGTTTATATTGATAATCCAGGCTTTAAAAGTGCTGTGTGGCATGCAAGCCGCACTGCTTTTATCATAAGTATTGTCACGCTTTCCAAGAAATCGCTTGTCCCCGTTTAGGCGTCACAGATGTGTAAATGAGCCACAGAGCGTTTGGAGGGGAAGGGAATGTGAAACTTAAGATGAATATTCTGCAACACGAAGACCAATAAAAGAAAGAAATTGTGAGAAATAATGATAATAATAAAAGCAGTAATCTCTCGCTACAAATGAATTGGAGTTGAGTGTCCAAATAACCTGAATACATAAGAAAAATCTTGCCCTACATCGGAGACGCTCCCTTGGGGGCAGTAAACATGAGCATGAGGACACAATACAGGCAAAATGACAGTGCTGTGCCTGTCCATCACCTGTAGGTCATCTCAACACTCTCCACTTGGGCCAAATAGAAATTAAAACCAATCCTCAACTCCCAGATGAGGTCTCATGTCAGCAGAGGTCAAGGGCTTGGCCTCTCAAAGTGTTTTGTTTACCCCATTTGTATTGTACGGGCCACACTTCTCGAGCCAACAGGTCAGCCAGCTATTCGACTATTCATCCTCACAGCCAGCCAGCAGTGCTCTCCAACTGGCCCAACAAGCTGTAGCTGTCAGAGTCAGATAATTTGACATGACATTATGCAGGCCCCATCTCCCCATCTCAAATAATCAGAAACACCCGACAGCCACTATGCCCCTCTCCCCTCCACACACACACACACACACACACACACACTTTTGAGGAGCCATTTTGGTGCTATTAAAGCATGATTGTCATACAACACTGGATGAGACAATTTGACGTCGGAGCGGAGTGGTGTTCTCCCTCTCATTGCGGCTGTGGGCTGGAATACAGGAATCAGTTTCAAACACATGTGTCTGTTATTTACAGATCGGCTTTCCACCACCGCACAGTCCAAGGGCTTAGAAACGCCTGCTCTGCCTTGCCAGGACTAAGTGCATGCAGATTGTGCCCACCCTTACTAGCCTCTGACAGACGCACATTCACACTGCTGCATGCACAAGCGTGCACGCGCAAACCTCCTCGGCACACACACAAGTATTCGCCGACACACACATGAAGACAAGCCGCTCTCCTCCATTACACACCGCCGTGACTACCCGATGATTACTCCGCTAGCCCCATCATCACCCGCGTCAGTGTTAGCCCCTTGGAAAACCGTCGCTCCTCTGCAGTGAAGAAAGCTGTGATTTCGATGGCGGTGGTTGTGGTGGTGATGATAATAACGATGACCACACCTCTTATGTCTCATTTCTCTTCACAAGCTTCCAGCTGGCCAGACGTGGCTGCCCGCTGAGTTGACATGTAACTTAAAGCAAAATATCAAATAATTATGAAGCAGAGCTGCCAGCTGTAAAGTTCTTTCATGTATAGTGTCTGTGTGTGTGTGTGGGGTGGGGGGGCTTTGCTGGGCATGTGTAACATCAGCAGTATTAATCTTCTCAAATTAACATTCTTAAAGTTGACAAACAGAGCAGAGTTTCAATCTGACACTCTGCCACAGTGTTAACACTCATTTAGTGACTAATATCATGTGTTACAACTCTTCACGCACAAGTCAGCTCCTTTTTGTAACGAGTGTCATGTAACGCTCAGTCACAGTGTTAAGGCCAACTTATGCAAACCCCTCATTAACTGCAGGGTGAGCAGAGAGGGCTTAAAAAGACATTGGGCTTGTCAAAAGACAGCAGACGTCAGGGCCATCTTACCTTACTCAAGGTCTGATAGCCAGATTATCTAACCATCTCCGCTTGGGTGCCACACCTCACGGCTTCCCTCCAGCCATTCTCACAGGATGAGATGAATGCAGGATGCCTCCAGTTCCCAGGGAAAGTTTCATTTTGGAGACGGAGGTGGGAACTGAACACCGCAGAGCCGATTAACCAGCCTCTCGCTCGCCTGAGAGCTTCTGCCGGAGTTGTACGTGCAAATGTATGTACATACCTTTAAACCTTTGAACAGTTTGGGACATTTTCTTGCTAACTTTGAGGGGTAGCAGCAACCTGAATCACCTCATCCATAAATAATAATCACTTAAGTGTATCAAGAAAAACTGCCAACCACTCACTGGTTCCAGCTTCTTGCATACAAGAATTAAAGTGGAATGTAATTCTCTTTTGGTATCTAGACGTAGAGAAGGTTGTCCACCAGTTGGAAGGTCAGTGGTTCGATTCGCGGCTCGTCCAGTCCGCCTGTTGAAATGTCCTTGGGCAGAACACCAGAGCGCCAGAACTACCCGTGATATATTATCTGTGAGTGAAAATCTGTGCAACAGGAAAGTGCTGTGAATAAAAACACTGAGGGATGTATGAATAGGTGGAGCTCATGTTGAGTGGTCAATGAGACTCAAAGTGCTACATAAATGAAGGGAAGGTGGAAAAAAAGAAAAGGAATTAACAGTTGTTTCAAAAATAAATGAGTCGATCAGCTAATGGTGGATATAGACAACCCAACAGATTTCCCAATCTGGCTGCACAACCCCGACAGGAGGACCTACTTGTTTAGCACTTGAGCTAATGAATTCATCAGTCTAACTTGTGAGCATACGTGTGTGTGTGTGTGTGTGGTGTGTAGCAGGAGGGGGTTGGCTCTGGTTTACCCAGGGGCTCGGTTTTAGTTGTAGGACAACTTATTCAACACAAGTAGACCAAGTCCCATAATGAGAGACAGAGGCTTGAAGGAGATTTGGAGGGGAGGGAGCCCCTGACTGAATATATAAAAAAAAGGGGGGGGGGGCAGGCTCCGAGAGCAGAGCGGAAGGAGCAGAGGGAGCTGTCAGAACACAGCAGCACTCGCTTCAGTAAAATCACAGTCGCTGCCTCAGACTCAAACTTGGAGGTTAAGTTAAGACCGGAAGCTTTTTCCAGTGCTTGTGATGTTATTGTCTGAGGCAAACCAGAACCCTGGGAGAATGACTGTCTGAAGTTTAGCCCATATTTGTCTTCTTTTACACAAATATAACTACATTTAGTTAATTTTAAAAAATTATTGTTTTAATTTCGATTTATTTTCCAAAATAACTAAAAGTTGATTAAAAAAAATTCTAAAGCAGCTTGTTATTGTTTTCAAGCCTGTTGCCACCACAATGGGGAGGGGATGAAATTGTGGTCTGGGGGTTTTTAGATCCTCACCATCAAAAAACTAACTTTCCAGCCTTTATAAAATATTAAAAAAAATAATGTATGAGATGAACTCCAGGTAATTACTGACACTTTTTTTTTAGCAAAATTAATACCCATTTCCACATTTACAGGTCCACTGATGTGATGTGTTCACGTTAAGATTACATATTCATGTCCTGGCTGAAGTGAAAGACTAAAAAAAACCATTATCACAGAAACATAACTCCTACAAAGGACACATCGATGAATTAATAATACAAAGATGTAATGCATTTAAAACATACTGCAATCTAAAAATATGAGTCCATTCATTATAACCCAGCATGTGTTGGGAAATGTTAAATGCTTCATCTTACTCTGTATATTTGCTATAAGGCAACATTCCATATAACATCAGACACTTTTAAGTGTCTTGATATTACTATACTGTGGTTGCATATAAATAAAACAGAATGAAACAGAATCATGTATTGTCCAATCACAACCTTCCAGTGTTGCACTTTTAAAATGAACTTTCTAGGCAAACAGAACAACACTTAATCTATTAATGAGGTGATTATTCAAATGATTTATGAATCAAAGTGTTTAAAAAGGCTGAAAACTGCAAACAATTATTTCAGCACTGATCAATTTAATAAACCCTTCGTTCGTGCACATACCCATTTGCTTTTTAATCCCATAAATAAAAACAGCGCAACATGCTCTGGATGCAGATATTTAACCACTAGAAGTTTCTCTCCGTCAGCTCAGACTGAGCTTGTTTACTTTGCATGAAAGACTGAAGATAATAACTGGCCATTTTTCCTCGTCCTAAATGTAGCTTTTGAGTGATTTCTTTCCCATGGCTGCTTGACTGAATATTTGTGGGGAAAGAAGGAATGCCATCGATGTCAACCTCAGCTAACATAGCACAACAGTTGAGCATGCACAGCTCACCCTCTCCTATACGAGCTGTATCCTAAAGCTACCCGTTTCACTTGTGTCGCATAAATGTTTCCACTTCATCCACCAAAATGTATAGCAGATGGTCATCTGTAAACAAACATAACTTAAAGCTTGATGTGTAAACAATATCAGCAACCACAACTTAAGAACACACTCAATTCCAGCCTACATTTACAGTATTAAAGCGACACACACACACACACACACACACACACACACACACACACACACACACACACACACACACACACACACACACTTCTATATATGATTGCAATAATTCCCACTGACCAAAGCGACTCCAGCAGGAGGATTTCACCTCTCAAACCCCATTAAAAAGACTGGACTTGACAGGGGAAATAAGTCACAGTTACTCCTCAGACTACTGCCACAAACAACACACTGTATACCCACATGCTGCAGCTAAACTATTAAGCCAATTACAGCGGCATCATAACACTTTCCATTTGCTGTAATCAAAGAAAAATAAACTCAAAGAAGCAATCCCAGCTGCCATGTTTCCTTTAAGTTCATTTGCAGCTCTTGAGCGGCTGTGAGCCTCATGAGTTCGGCTCCACTTCAACTCATTGCCACTGTGGGCTTCCGCACCCATGAGTACAGCTCTACCGCCCCCTAGAGACCACAAGAGGAAGTGTTTCAACACAGGCAGGGGATTTGTTATTCTCATTATAAACTCTTGGGGATCTGATTTCCTCAAGCCCATCACTTGGAGATAAGTGGCGAATGGAAATCAGCCAGCATGTCGCTCCTCATCTCCATTCCTCTTCGGTAAAAGCCCTTTAAGAGCAGCCATGAAAAACGAGCTGGAGAGTTTGTAAAAATGCATCAGAGAATCGAGTGGTGTCTGGAGAGAATAAAACAGGGTGAAAAAGAAGGATAGAGAGACAGACCGACAGAGAGAACTGCCAGCATTTAAAATTAGAACAACATGAGCTCTTTCCCCCAATAACATGGGGCACAGAACAGGAATGAGAGACAGACAATGACAGAAAGGCAGAGATAGGGAAAGGAGGGTGGCAACAAGTAAAGGAAAAGAGCGGAAAAAAACAAAGCACTGCACAGCTAGCAGAAGGAATGATGGGGTTGTTAGTGGTTTGTGAACCAGATGAAACATTTTAACCAATTTGATTGTTTGTGAAAGAAATCATTCTGATCAAAACCCTAATTGTTGCCAACTGGCCTCCTGGCGAGTCTCAGGGTAATGCAGCCTGACGTGCCAGGGTAAGAGGAGAGGCTTTAGAGCCCGGAGGAGCAGATGGGGGAGGTCAGCGCTCACCCTCCGACTTCAAACATGGGGAAGTGTAAAAACAGACTATTTTAGGGGCTAAAACAACTAACGACAGGATTAGAGGAAGTCCGCTAAGTGGCCTTGAGATGCTGGAGTTTACTTCACCCAGCACAGAGCTGAGCTAGAGGAGCAGCTGCTTACAAGAGATGTGCCAAAAAACATTTGAAAAGAACATTTAATGTTTGTTTTACCCCAGAAAGTGGTAAAACTGGTTTCAGCTGCCATGCAGAACACGGGAACCTTATTGCTGTAGACGCAATTGAAAACCAAAATCAGGAAGTTACCTAATATTGTAAATGACTTCCCGAATCAAGTGTCATAAACCTTTTTGAATGCATTTCAAATTAAACACTCAAAGTAATTTGCAGTGCAATCCTCAAAATGTGTAACCAATATGCATCTGTAAGAGCACAGAATCAGCACAGATATAGTGAGCTATGCATGGTGTGCTTTTGGATTTCTCATACACCTGTGCAAGTATAACCTTAGTTTCCAGCCACCTTCTCCTGCTTATCCAATTCAGAGTCTCAGGTGAGGGACTTGAGCCTAGCCCAGCTATCACGAGGGGTACACCCCGGACAGGTTGCCATTCACACCTACAGTCAATTTAGATCCACCAGTTCAGAACAGGCAAACTGTACACAGAAAGGCCCCAGGCTGGATTCAAACCCAGGACCTTCTTGCTGTGAGGCGACAGTTCTAACCACCGCCAGCCTGGATTTGTTCCCTGCTCAAACATTAACAGTTTACTGTTGAGTCTAATTACACAAGATCCTTACACAATGTAGTTGTGTGGTTTTGGAAGCACTTAAAATTAAAATATTTTGTCATAATTTAATATTCAAAGGATGGCTGTGGATTTTTATGCATATTGGCAAAAATTGCACGAAGAACGTAACTCCACAAGTGCCATTAAATGATGCAGGTGTCATTCAGGGTGGGGATGAACTTCCCGAGCACTGCCTGAAAAAGTGCCTGTAGACTAAAATCTGGCATTCAGAGACTGTTTAGATTCACTGTGTGTTTTAGCTATTCTTTGATTAAATATTCCCTAATGGGAATCATAACTGTTTTTTAAAGCAAAAGTTTCCTTCAGATTTCTTTTCCCAGTAAATATTAAACACAGATGCACTGAGAACTTTGGTGGAATAAAAAAAAGGCATGATTTTGATTACAGTGTAAGAAAACAGACACCATGTCCTTTCAAAAATTAGGTTTTTTCTTAGCTTTTGCTGAGAAAAAAAGAGGAGTTTATGGCATGCAACCATGATAAAATTGCAGGAAAATCTTGTTTTTTTCCCAAAAATATATGTGTACTTGCTACCTTTTTTAAATTAGCATTTTTCTTGAAACTCCATTTCTTTTCTTTAACCTCAAAATGTCTATTCCTGTCATGTCATTCAGTGTCACATAAGCCAAGTCAGTGTATTACATAACAGCCACACAATGGTTCATTCATGTCAGTACAGTATGATGACACAAAGAGCTAATCACAGTATTATTTTTAAACAATACCAAGCCCTAAATGTGATTAGCCTCCACATTTGATGTCTTAAGTACTGAACCCTTACATTTAATTACAGTATGACACTCAACACAGTTACGACGTGCAGGGACATGATTTATTACTGCTTTCAATATCCCAAATTTCTAACTAAGTATGTTCTTAAAACTCCATTCATGCCCTGTGAGCTGGAAAAAAAGAAGGAAAAAAAGCAGAAAAAATGCTTGTATATCTTAGAAGAAGACAAATAAAATACAAGTAGGAACAAATGACAAAAAAAAAGAAGCGAAGAACATGCCTTCTGCTACAGCTGCAAACAATCACGGTATAAATATATGAATCGAGTACAACAACCCTCCTAAAAATGAACAGATTTCCACCACTACAGCAGCTGGAAAAATGACAGTTTCATCACGGACACCACCCACCACCTGGAATAAAAAAAAAACCCATAAGACTGAAACAGATGTGAGGTCCCTGTGCAGGTTTTCTCTTTAATGTTAAAACTGAGAAAAGGAAAAAAAAACATTTACACACCAACCAGCTGTGCAGGCATGGCTGATGCAGTCCGATATTGCGATCCCGGTGCTTAGCTTTTTTTTTGTAACACAGTTACAATCTTACATCCAGCTTAACGTCAATAATTGAAATGGGATGTCTATGTGAAATCAAACAGGTTCAGGGTCACAACAACAATGCTTCCATAAGAATGACCTCCTCCCAGCAGGGGAAGCGCCTGTCGATTTTGCCTGTCGTTCAACCTTTTGCGCACATAACTGCATACCAACTGTGGGAGTGCTGTCATGCAAGTGACACAATGACCATCCCTGTCATTTCTGGACTGCTCGCCACAACTCAATTATACACGGTATAAGATGAACAAGAGCTATACAAATTATGAAGAAGTGCATACAGGCAGGGGAAGGGACAGGGAACACTAAGTTGCATACACCTAACTGCACCTCATCATGAATGTCGATCCTTGCATAAACATAATCTAAATCAAATCTAATCTCAAATCAGTGTCCAAAAAAATTTATGCAACATGAGCTCTTCACAGATCAGTATTGCATTAATATCCACGCACACACCTGATTAAAGGTTTTAAAGTGAAGCTCTTTGAAGATAGCATCACGGTCCTCTACCTCCATCCACCCTGTGGACCTGAGCTCCATCAACAGCTGCTCCCGGTCTGCAGGGGAAAGCCAGTGGGAATCTGATGACTGGAGAAAAACAGAATGAAGTCAAACTAGCGCTTTAAATAATAAATCACACTGCTTTCTGTTTGATTCCGCCTTTCAGAGTTTTGTCTCAATAGTCATCTGACTGCTATTTGTGCTGCGTCCAAAAGGTGGCGCTCTACACACAAAAATGAATACTAACGCATCCCTTTTTCAGGACCACAGATCAAGTTTACCTGACTGTAACCTGCAGAGAGGGATCAATCTGATTGGTTTAAATGTTGGACTTGGGCGGGGTTCCACTGAAGCCCCGCCCCACTTTGACCAACCTTAACAAAGATTATCGAACACGGGCGCTGGACAGGTGTTTAAATGCTGTGATAGGTAATTTTTCTAAAAATCTATAACTAACCCCATCTTCACACTTCTATAAATACGAGCCTCGCCCCACTCACATTTCTACTGCACATGACCCAAACAGCAAAGAGACAGAATTAATTCATAAATTTCAAATGTCAAGTGTCTGTTGTCAAATGACTAACGTCGAATTGAAGCACTGCATCAGAACAGTTAATTAAATGTTACCAAGTTCTATTATTTGCGTCCTAATGTACATGTACGCCTTGAAGCTTTTATTTATTTTTCTACATGAATTCAGCGAGCGGTTAATCTCACGCGACAGAACGACGTGGGCTGGATATTTTAGATCCTACGTGGTTGCCACAGTGCTAGGTGTGTCACGTGGGAGTACACGCGCACACCTTCCTGCCTTCAAGAACACATTAGCCTCACGTGAAATCCGACTTTTTAATTTTTTACAATGCTAAAGGGTTATGCTAAAGTCTCTCACTGCACGACTCACCATTTTAGAGGAATAGTTCCCGGAGAACGGAGGCACCTTCGGTGTGCTCGGCAGGGACAGACGGCCACACGGCCAAGAGCTGCGTGTCCTCAGGCTAAACATTAACCTAAACATTATCAGTGAACTGTGGCTGTTCTCCTACCCTCCCAATTCCTCTTCTCCCCTACGCTTGGCCTCTCATACTTTGTCATAGCTGTTTAGCTTAGTGCCTGATTAAAATCCCCCCCAAGGGAGTCTGGGTATGTTGACAAGTTTAAGTACTTTGAGGAGTTCATGCCTGCGGAAAATGAGAGTGAGAGGTGGGCTGGAGGAAAGATAGTGAATCAGGAAGTGTAGAGGATTAGTAAGGAGGAATTGAGGACCGCTACCTTTGGAGATGTTAGAGAGAGCTGTGGACTTTTTAACACAATCCTGGAGAGAGAAGGTGCCTGAGGAATGTAGTAGTGCACTGGTTGTGATTTTCAGGAACGAGGGTGATGTGCAGAGCTCTAATGACTGCAGAGGGATAAAGCTGCTGAGCCATATCATGAAGATGGGAAAGATGGTTGAAACTAGGCTGAAAAGTGATGATCACTGAGCAGCAGTATGGCTTCATACCAAGAGCACTACAGATATAATGGTTGGTTTGAGTAAAGGTCAGGAGTGTCATTGTCTTTGTGGATCTAGAGAAAACATGCAAAGAAGAACTGTCCAGAATGGCAGAGAAGTATGTGACGGTGGTGCAGGACATACATGAAGACAGTGAGACAGCAGTAAGTGTCTGTTAGGAGTGAGCACTTTTACTGTCATGTTAAAAAGTGCAGATTCTCTTTTGATAGCCAAGTGAACTGAAGCTGACTTTACCCTTTCTACCTCTCTTTTTTCTATTTTGGACTTACTTGGGTTTGGCTGAATATCCACTAAAAAGACACAGTCCAAATCTTTATCATGTTTATTTTCAATCACCAGAGCTCAAACATTTAGTTTCATCCAAACATGTAAAACATATACACATTAGCCATTTCAATAAACTAAACTATCAAGGAATTTTTACATCCTTCTTGGCGAGCAGTCAGGGAGCTTCACTCCTGATGCTCATGCTCCTGTCCGGGTATGAGCCAGCGTATGCTGTCAGTCCGCAGGATGGCGTACAGAGTGAAGCCCGTGATGAAGAGGATGGAGAAAACCAGCAGCCAGTCAATGCTCTTCACGGGAACGCTCGGGAGGGGACCGAGGCGGTCTGCCTCTGTCACGTTTCTGTCGGGGTCAGCTTCAAACCCTGGAACAGGCAGAGTTGGAACACATATAGGTTCAAGTTTAATTTGAGTGGCTTAGATTAACTAGAGGATCGATTTTACACGTCTCAAAATATCTTTTAATCACCCAATTCAGTCCAGACTTTCATCGGCCCAAATCAGCAAGACAGTAAAATGTAACACCCAAGTGTGTACTTTCAAGAGAAAACTGAACTCTGTATCAATGGACAAAGATGTATACATAACAACCTTTAGATACAGTCTGAAAAATATGAAGTGCATCTGCACCTGTCTGGTTCACGATGAAGGAGGTGAGCGTTTCCAGTGTTCTGTCCGTGTGATTGAAGCGAGCCATGGGTTTCGCCCCCTGGAACAGCAGGATGTTGGGCACTGCCACCGTCCCAAACCTTGTTGAGAGGCTGGTGGAGGATGAAAACAGGCATGACACGAAAATGATCCGAATAAGATTGAAAAAAAAAGAACAGCATTCTAAGAGGAGTTTTCACAGTAAGAATATGCTTGTTAATACCAGAAAAGGCTGACCGTTTACCTGCTGTGCTGTGAGGCATCCAGTGCCAAGAAATGCATGCTGGGAAAGACCCGAGGTAGGGCGTTGAAGTGAGGTGCAAGGTTGGCTGAGAACTGGCACCAGGTGGTGAAGAAGAGCACTACAGAGCACTCTGTGCTGTTAGCATTGAGGAACTCCATTAGATCCTGAAAGAATTGAAGGCCTGGTTTAACTGGAAAATTACATGGGAAATTCTCCTGCATGGACTTTTATTTTAGGGATACAAACAGAAGCTAAATCCAGGAAAATTCACTTTTGATAGAAACTCTGACTCTCTGTAGAATGAAGCAAAAAGATGGATGGATGGATGGATGGGGTCATCAGTGTATATGATTGGGAAATTGGTGGCGTACTTTTAAAATGTGTGCCCGTGTGCCTCAGAAGATGGAGTGAATACCTGTGAAGCATTGAGGACCTGCACGGAGAAGTTCTCCATTCCTGTGATGTCCCTCCTGTCACAGTTGACTTTGTACGTCTTGGCGGTCTCTGTGGTGTTGTGCTCCTCAGCTGCCATGACCTCCGCATGCACTATGTCAAGCGTGAGCTGGAGGGAAACAAGTTAACTTCACAACTCTGCGCATAACTGTGATTATTCTCCACTCAGACGTCGGCAAGCAGACTTCAAAATATGAAAACTAATGAATTTATTAGTCCGTTGGTTTATATCAACGAGTGTTTAGGGTTAGTGTACATTTCTTTTGTCCAGCAAGACATAAGATTCAAAACATCCTGTTTACTCACATAATCGTCTTACAAGACAAATCAGCAAATCTGGAACACCCTGTACAGGTCGCCAGCCTGTACAGGGTGTGAGGTTATCTTATTCTGGCCCTTATAGGAGCCTCAGCTCATCGACTGCCTGAAAGAAATCATTTTAGAAGCTTTTCCATTAAAGTCATCTGCTCTTTAAGTCAACTTTCTTCTGATTGGCTGTCCCTCACAAACAGAAGCTGTGACCAGCAGGTGGGTGGGGCTCCTTCGCCTAGGTGTGAATCTGAGATGACCATATTAAGAATCTTACAGATCTGGGAGTAGGGAAAATTGTTTAAAACACAGGATTTTGAGTAAGCCTGGTACTTGTTCACATTTTAAATATTATAGTGTGATGAAAAATATTGAACCCCTTTAGAAGTCTCTGGGCTTCTACTTAATCACCTGCTGCGATGAGTCAGCGTCCTTCTCCTCCTGCGATGCTCCATTTTCCGCAGGAGCAGGTAAACCACACTGGGCACTGCTGTCATCACAGGGTGGGGAGAACCCTGACTGAAAGTCTTTCACATTTTTTGGGAAGAGGGACTCAATGTCAGATGGATCGATGGGAGTTTCAGTGCCCATCAGAGCATCTGCGATTTCAGCCGTCTTGAACTGCCTCTTCGGCAAAGATTCCAGGTCTCCCGACTCCACAAACTTGGGACTGTTCTCCAAGTCGGACAACGTGCCCTCTGAGTCGTCATTTTCTGGGGGGAAAAAAATCGAAAGAAATTAAGCTCATTACATAAAACATATTTCTAACAGCTTTAATAGCTTTCACCTTTAATGGTGAATCATTGTGGCAGTTTCTCTGAAAATAATCTTATTTTTTGCCTTAAGCTGCGTCTTATAGTTTCATGAAAAAGTGTCTGAAAAAAAAAAAGTGAAAAATTTTAATATCAGACAAAGATAACCTGAGTAAATACAAAATGCTGTTTCAAATGATTGATTGATTAAAGGGAAAAAGCTATCCAAACCTGCCTGCCTCTGTCTGAAAAAGTAATTCCCACCCTAAGCCTAACAACTGGTTGTGCCACCCTTGGGAGCAAGAAGTGTAATCAAGCACTGTGATATATGAAAATGAGTCTTTCACATCACTGTGAAGGAATTTTGGCCCACTTTCCTTTTGTAAATCAGAACTGTTTAAATTCAACCACATTGGAGGGTTTTTCACCATAAACAGGCTAATTAAGCCAGTGATTCTCAAACTTTTTCCATCATTGGATGAAATCTGGTAATTTCAGGCACACCAGGGAAGGTTCAGCACTGTTCCAAGTTTCTCATTGTGGTGTTTAATTGTGATTTTCTGGAGTCTCAAAGCCTTGTAACCCTTACCAGATACATAGATGTCAATGACTTATTTTCTCAGTTGTTTCGTTAGATCGTGACATGATGTGTTGCATTTTAAAACGTTTTAGCCTACTTCAGTCAGACAGGTTCTTCAAAAAAATGTGGTAAATGAAATCGTCACTTAAAAACTACATTTACTCAGGTTATCACTGTCTGATATTAAAATTTGTTTGATTTGAAACATTTAAGTCCGACAAATATATAAAAAAAGAAATAAGATATCAGGAAAGGCAAATACTTTTTCCACAGCAATTTATAATGTAAGATTTTTGTAAATACACTAAGTACTCAATAGTTGGTGGTGGTACCTTTGAATCCCAACAACTATATCGGATTTGTTTAGTGATTCAAACGGAAAGACGAATGAATTAATCATGTATGACACGCTGCAGGAGGTCGAGCTAAAACTAATACAGGCCCGTGCATGAAATTTTAAAGTTTGTAATTTCAAATTTCTGGTTTAAGACTTTTCTGAAAACCTTGCTTTAAGATGTTAACCTTTCATAAGCGTCTGATTAGAATTAAAGCGAATCTCTCATATTATTTCAGTCACCTAAAAACCTTTGAATGACTAACTGAATGAATCAAGTAAGACACAGAGGGCATGTATTGCGTTACTATCAAATATCAACCTAAATACAAACGTTGTATTATACAACTGTCAGTCTGTACTGTTAGCACAGAAGCTAGTTGCGGCTGTCAATCTCCTACCTTGTGCAGACGAAAACCTCAAAACGTCTGAAAAATGCAGGAGAAATAAAAAAGCAAACGGTAGCTGAAGTTTGTTTAAAATCCCACTCATATTTTTAAAATGTAACAAGCTAGACACAGTTATGAAATACTGTCACGACATTTTAAAACGTGAGGGGAATGCTGGGCTCATAGGAACGAATGCTCGGAGCTGTGGCGGAAGAAAACAAACGATGCACCACGAAATTTGGCTTCCGGGGATGCTTATTTAACCTTTTTTTTTTTTCACATTTTTTCCTGCAGGACATCCATCCTAGATATCTAGACCACCCCTTAACTATTTTTTAGTGCGGTTATTAGTAGCCTTTACAGGGAACACTGGTTTCAAATGTGGGTTTTCAGTTTTTTTGATAGGAGTGTGTTTTCAGGCAGCTTCCGCTGTAAAACGGTTTCTTTTCCTGGAGTGACGCGCATGCGTGTTTGCTCCTCCCTGCTCAAACTGTGACCAAGCCCTCAAATACACACGAGCCTCGCCTGTGTACTCTAAATATTACGGTAATAGAAGCGGGGATCAAAGTAAAGGTGACCTTCCGGTAACTATGATTTCACCATTAATCAGTGCATTTAGGCTGTCATTCATTAAATAAATAACATATAGAAATATATTTGATGAATAGATTCCAAATTACAAATAACAGAAATACTGAATTATGACAAACTCAGGTAAACTAGTCGACCTGTTTCCACAGACTAATTTCACTTCAAAGTAAAAGCCCCCTGAAGCATCATATATGTATGAATATAAGGTAACCTTTCGAAAGACTAATTTCACTTTAGATCAACTTAATAAATAAGCTACTCTGTAGGGTTCATATGTTTGTAAATCTGATGTGATGATGTCAGTGCCTCACCAGCCATGAACCTCAACACACGTCACTGCACAGTATTAATCAGTCAATATCAACCCAGTTTAATTTTAGATTTCAAAATTAAAGCTGTTTGAAATCGTCTAGAATTTAGAATGATTATGAGGAAGCCTATAAGTTTATTCTGAATTAGGAGGAAACTACAGTTTTTTAAGTCTATATTTGTGTTATAATTGGGTTACCTTATAATACAAAGTGCCATGAGGCAACAGCTTGTTGTGATTTGACTGAAATAATTTAACTGAATTGATGATTCAATTCACAGATGGCTTTTAATTTGAAATTGATTCTCAGTTTCTCTTACCGTAATATGCAGAATATACAGATGAGGCAAAACAAGGTGGGGCTTACTCGACTGTGCTTCCCAAAGTGAGTGCGGACTTTGTTCAGTTCACACACTCAGAAGACAATTAAAATCTGGGCCTAAGAACCCTGTGATCAAATACAAGCGCTGAAAACATCGTACTCTATAGACTGCTTTGTTAGGAGGCAAGAATTGCAGCTTTGATCTGGAAACAGAAAGTGAAACTTCATCTGACTGGAAGAGAAATGGCGCTACAAGGGATTCAGCTGGATCAAGAAAAACTGAGCTGTTCCATCTGCCTGGATCTTCTAAAGGATCCAGTCACCATCCCCTGTGGGCACAGCTACTGCATGAGCTGTATCAGAAAC
>VOQJ01011961.1:32139-42720 GCA_015052665.1 Apistogramma diplotaenia | reverse complement strand
CCCAATTTGTCTCCCGGGCCTTTTTGGGGGGGGGGGGGGGGGGGACTCCGCTGCAATATAAGTGGCTGTCGAAGAATAAGAGTTTGGCCCCGATGGTTAATTTGTTACCAAAAGTCCACTCATGTAATCATTTAAAGCCATGTGGGATTTCACTGCACATGTAGTTATATATTGACCAGCAGGTGAAAGGTTGAGAGGAAGATTTGCTTAGTAAATGAGGACCAGGTCTGTGCTATCCATTTTAAAATGCCTGCACTGCATCTTTATGATCACAATCGCTAATTTTCATTTCTGCCCATAAGGCTGTGCTAAAAATGTATACAGTACAAACACCAAAGCTGAATAAATAAATAGATGAGTCAAATGTGCTGACAAAACGGGAAGTTTGGCAAGATGCACCTCAACACACGCCTAAAAATGATCCCGTTTAAATGGTTACTGTGGATATATGTAAAACCAGTAGATCTCGACTCAAAGTATGAGAGAGATACACCTGATTTAAGTCCAAAATGTACAGAACAGGGACACTGGTTCACTGTATGTGGCACTGTAGGGGAAAAGCACTGTTTAGGGAAGAGATAAGGAATGTAACTGAGAAAATAATTTCCAAACAAAGTTGTTTTCATTTGGACTATAAATGAAACTCAAACAGCATCTTATTAAATATGTACAAAGCTTAAGGTGAAGACTCTTTTACTTGTGCACTGTTAAGCCCTCCAATCAGTGGTGTAGTCTCCATTTTTGTAGTGGGTATACTATGCTTAGAAACGAAAGGACACCGGTTAGTACAATGTAATCAACAATTTATTTGGATTTTTTTAATTTCTCTGTCAGGACACCAGCTGGTTTTATGGTACTGCAAACAGCACATCCTGCAAGTAAATAAAAATGATCATACTTGTATCATTTTAAAGTTTTCCTAATACTTCCTAATACTTCCAGTAGATGCTATTAGTAATTCCTAATTACTAATAGCATCTACTGGTGGACTAATACATTCACCATAACATTCATTATTAACTGCTTACACTTTTGCACTATGACTAACTAAAACCTGAAAATGAAATGATCAGACTTTAATATGTATTATAGCGTTACACTTTAAAATGACTGCCCTGTGTGACAAACGCTATAGTGTAAAATGTTTGCCAAGCATTTTATATTTTACTAAACTTTAAAATATCTGATTATCAGACACCTATTGAGTAGCTTGCTTTCTTTATGACACTGTTTTAATCTGAAAATCCAGCGCAGGAAGTCAGCCTCTGCTTATCAGGAACTTTCCCGTGGCTGCTGCACTACAACATGGACTGGAATGAAGACGCAAATGTAAGTCCGTTAATAATATTTTAGCTGCTTCTTTGTCTTGTTTTGTGTGGTTTCTGATTCATAATGTTGAGACATCGCTGACGCGCTTGTTATTTTTTTTTACCGCTTTTATCTTTGCTATCTGTCAGCTAGCTAGCTTGCTGTTAAATCGCAGCTAGTGTTGAGGTGGTGTAACGTGGAATAACCTCAGCTGCCTGGTTGATTTCAAGCCAAATCAGCTTTCTGTAGGCGCAGTAAACCTAGTGCTGGTTACCTGAATTAAAACCGTGCTAGCTAGTTACTAAAAATTTAGCTAATTTTTTTGGTGTGAAACCGCTGATGGTGACGTTACGGAAGTGCTTTCTGGTTTGTCTGGTTGACATGATGATTAACTGATAAACAGACTTTTTCCTCTCCCTTACCTTTCCTGTAGCATGAAGCTGTAATCCTCTTTCAACACTCATTTCACAGTCGTTGTCCGAGCTGCATGTGTTCAGCTAAATCCACATTTATTAACTGATAACAGCTAGACAGCGTGCAGCTTTTACCATATGTTGATGATAAATTAACCATCTGTCTAGATCACTGCAGCAGCCTGTTGTATTCACAGTGTGACCATTAGTATTAAACATCTATTCTAATCTAGACTGGCAGCCCAACGCATCCAGCACATCCGTCTATCACAGCTGCCTGATGCTGCGGTAGTAAAGGTGTGATTAACTGCAGGATGCAAGATTTACCCACTCATCCGTGGCAGTGCAGTCTTCTTAGAGGCCTTTGACTCTATGTAACCGTCTGCTCACCTCTGACGTATATTTTGTTATAAGCATTGTATGGACAAAGGTATTAGACCACCTATACATTACAGCTACTTTTTTTTCCAGATGCTTAAAACCACATCAGTAATTTCCATCCACCATGTGCTCATATGGAGCTTAACTAGTGAGTGCACCATCGCTGCTCGGTGGAGTTTTTTTGCTTTCATCGTTGTTGCACATCACCAGCTGCTAGCATGGTTATACTTGATATACTCGATTGCATATTTGCTTTGTTGGCTGACACGCAACTCTCGCGGCTCTCTCAAACATGCCTATATTTGTCCTGTTGCCCCCAACATAAACCAACCTACCAAGGTTTTTATTTCTGAAAGTCACTTTTTAAAAAATAACAATTTTTTGGGTTTATTCTCTAGGATCACAGATATTAAACAGAACATAAAAACTTTCAGTGATCTTAAACAAAAAGCAGGTCATTCTTATGTTGCAGAGACTGCAAAGAGACAATATTTTTGCTTGATACTTGCTGTGAACAATGAATTTATTATTACAACTACTACAGGAAGATTGATTGATTCATAAATAACTTCTGGATTGCTATGACAAATGAATTTAATCTCATGGTACAGATTTCCATAGTACCAAGCCCCACAGTTTGTACACAGTGAGTCAGATTTTACATGAATGATTGTACTGTTGAAGTTTTTCACCTTGGAAATAATCTCCCTCCTGACAGGAGTTATGTGACTAACTGATAAGAGGACAAGGGTGGTGAAAATTGACATTTTCATCACTCTTTGCCTACATGAGTTTAAAGGTTAATTTATGTTGTATAAATTAGTGCAATGTCAACAAAGGGCCTTGGCTGGGCTTGATTTGGACTTGATTTTATAATCTCTGATGGTCTCTGACAGTTTAAAGGTTCCCTGTGGACCACTTTGGATTAAATAAGTGTTTCTTTGTGTACATATTGCAGGATCACAGCCACATGCATGAGGGCTGTCGCCATGGGCATCCCGGCCATTCCCACAGTCACGGGCCAAGAGCGGCAGGATTTGGAGGCATGGCGAATCCATTCATGCCGGATTTTTACGGACAGTTCGGCAAAATTGCTGATCCGACTGACATCAGGGAGCAGCCAAAGAAACGGTCGCACTTGGATGACAGCAGCAGTTGGGACATAGTGAAGGCAACACAGTAAGTGCTGTTTGAGTCTTTCTTATTTTACAGTGCTGTAATTTTTAAAAAAAAGAAAGAAAGATAAGCATCGGTTAAGAAGTCTGTCAGAACTTGGATTGAAACTGCAGACCAAACTGTCGGAGAGAAAACTCAACATACATGAGTTTAATGATTTGGGAGAGGTGTGAGTGCACGTGCACAGGAGTGCATGACTGATGAGAGCTATAGAATTACATTTAACTGTTCAGTTATACACGTATAGTATTTTTACTAGGACTTAAACAGCCAGGAAGTACTGAGATATAGTCATGTGAAATCAATTTGAGAGGATTCTGCACCGTCCTGTGTAAACTACACTGAGGTTTACAAAATGCTGAAATGATATGATTTTCAGAAGGGGAAAAAAAAAAATCATATACAATAGCAGTCAAACGTTTGGATGACTGCTGGTCAAAAACACATGTTTGATCAGTGTATTTGGACGGGAGTTGAACGCCACCTTTCATAGCTGTGTCTTTAATGAGCTGTCACTTTTTCATCGACTTCTGCTATTTAGAGAGAAAACATATGAAAGGTCTTGCAGCTAATTGATCAGTGAGTAGGGGTGTATTAAAGCAGAGGTCGCTCACCTTGTTTAAGCAGGGGAACAATAGAAAAAATCTCGAGCTGCTTCTATCAGTCTGTTCATCTCGCCGTGTCATTCGTAGTGGAAACTATCTGCACTTGTGTTTTTGTTTGCGACAGTCTAAAAGGCTCCTCACAGGAACTTGCTCTTCCTTTTCAGCACACAGGTCACGTTTTACTTTCACATCACCAACTTTGTGTATAAAGTTGTTGCGTCTCCTCAGTTTAACAATAGTTTTGTTCCACTTTGAAGATGTGATTTGATTTTGGAGCACTGTGGAGTTTATAACTTTGGTATGATTGTTGAGATTCTAATGCTTGATTTTTTATTTTTTTAAATTTGTGTGTGTGTGTGCGTGTGTGTGTGTGTGTGTGTACGCGCTTCCCTCAGGTTTGGAATCCTGGAGCGCTGTAAGGAGCTGGTGGAAGCTGGTTATGATGTCAGGCAGCCAGACAAAGAGAACGTCACTCTGCTGCACTGGGCTGCTATCAACAACCGCTTGGAGCTGGTCAAGTAAGCGCTTTCGATGTCACCTCTGTCTACCAGTGATCATGTGCCCTCTGACATCATTCTTATACAGTGTTTTTCTCACAGTGGACACATTAGCAAACGTTGCCTGTTGCAATCTTTGTGAGGTGCCCATTCTTAGAGTAACAACAGTCCTGAACTTCCTCCATTTTTTAAAAAGTTAAATAAAAATTGTATTTCTTTGGCAGTTTCTCTTGCCACGGATTAATGAACAGCCAGGTTGCTGGAATGTTTTTCCAGCCTTTTCTAACTCTGTGCACCTTTATGATGTTCTGGGTCACCACTTTAAATCCACTCTTCCAGTCCCTAATTGGAGCACCTGACTCCAGGCTGATTCCTGTACAGCAACGTATTTCTCACTGTGTTTAATGAAGAAATTGAAAGTGTAACGGATTGTGTTG
The DNA here is from genome assembly GCA_015052665.1 of Apistogramma diplotaenia. Classification (NCBI taxonomy): domain Eukaryota; kingdom Metazoa; phylum Chordata; class Actinopteri; order Cichliformes; family Cichlidae; genus Apistogramma; species Apistogramma diplotaenia. The sequence goes on along the minus strand of VOQJ01011961.1, from coordinate 37,903 downwards.
CTTTGTAACTGTGACAGATGGTGAGACTGCATTTTATGTGTAATTGTTGCAGACGTCTGTCATTCACAAACTTCCTCTTGCCGCTTAAGTTGAACTTTGTGATCTTTGTTCAGATATTTACTCGCTCAGCACTCCTCCTCTTTTGTTTTCTCACAGGTATTTTATTTCCAAAGGGGCGGTGGTAGACCAGCTCGGGGGAGACCTCAACTCTACTCCGCTTCATTGGGCAATAAGGTGACTGTCAGTGCCGGCTAAGCTTAGGCTGCACTGCTTTGTTTTGTTTTGCATATGCAATATTTTACCAGAGTCTTGGTTTACCAGCCACCACCAGTTCACCTGCATTAGGTGAGATTATGTACTTGTGTACTCAGCAGGACCACATAGCTGTTAATGTGCTGTGTGTTTCATGACTTGTCTATAATTGCTACCGTAAACCTGCATGTGTGTGTTTCACTGATCAGGCAGGGCCACCTCCCCATGGTCATCCAGCTCATGAGATATGGAGCAGACCCCGCTGTGGCAGACGGAGAGGGCTACCGCGCTCTGCACCTCGCCATCCTCTTCCAACACATGGCAATAGCAGCTTATCTCATAGCTAAGGGACAGGTCAGACGTGCACCTCGCCGTATATCACGCTTTCTCTCTGCCGCACCTTTTTTCTTCTTGCATTCGCTTCCTCCAAGTTGTGGTTTTGTTTCTCAATTCCTTTTTTACCTCCAGGAAGTCGATGCGCCTGACTGCAATGGACAGACACCACTAATGTTAGCAGCACAGAAGATTATTGGGTAAGCGCCTCGGTGCTTTTTTTTTTTAACACCAGAATTTTGATCTGTTGTTTTTTTTTTTAAATTAAAGATTAAATTAAGTAAACAAGCATAATCTTTGACTTTCTCCTGAAAAACATCTGAGCTCATGTTGACTTGTTGTTGAAGATATTTGCACAGTTTTGTCTGCGTTTGTTGGTGTTTGTGGTGATTTATTAAAAGAAATCCTGAGATGTAAAAATGTGGATCACACCTGCCCCGTATGCATAAGACTGATGGCTGATGTTAGCATCAAAATGTGCAATTAAAAAACCCCTGTTGTCCTTCTGCCACAGGCCTGAGCCCACAAACTTTTTAATCAAAAATAACGCCTCTGTGGGCGCTGTTGACAAAGTGAACAGGAACACGCCGCTGCACTGCGCCGTGCTGGCAGGAAACGTAGATGCTGCCCACATCCTGCTGGAGGCTGGGGGCAGTGTGGAAGCAGAGAACATTAACGTGAGCTTCACTCACACACACTCACACCGTGTCACTCTGTAACACACAAGTGCAAAATGTTGGAATGCATCAAGTCAGTATTAGTTTTATTGACCCAAAAAGCCTCCATTTTAATCTGCAGTTTGGACTTGAATAGACTTTTATGGACACTTTAATGAGCCCCCTGATCACTATTATATAATAGCCAGGTTGGTCATTTTAATGCATCAGACTTAGCAACAGTTACATGTTGCTTTCATCATGATTCAACTCTAAATGCTTGCATATGGAATGATGAATAACATGCAGAACCAATAACATACTAAAATAGGACATTCTTCCATAAAATGATGTTAATTGTCTTTTTTAGTAAGAAAACTCATACCTCCTGCCTTGCAGGTGCATGTGTGTCTATAGTTGGACAATAAACAAGTTGTTTCTTCATTGATCTGCTGAAAGAGCAAAGTTTAACGCCTGCGGGGAAACGGGGGCTCAGCGTGATTACTGAATGAGATTTTTGCACCGCATTCGACAATCGAGTTCATATACTCAGTAAAGTAATCAGTGAATTTAAAGAATCACAGTTATACCCACTTTAAAACTGCACCAATAATGATTCATATCTTTGTGGTGGTCTCTATGGTTCCTCTTCAGGGTCACACACCCATCGATTTGGCCCACCAAGTGCACAGCCCGTTGCTCATCCACATGCTCAGCCATGTCAAACAGGAGAGGCTTCGCTCCAGCTCTCGCTGCCTGCGTGTCGTCAACAGATACAGGGTGTGTTTGTGTCAAACGACACGTTTCAGACTCCTGGACACATGTGATTAAAAAAAATCTACAGTGATAGCTAGAAGTTGGCCTCTTCTTCTGATGTGATGCTCTTTGTGTTTCCCAGGTGTTCCTGCAGTTTTTACTCTGCACTGCCTTGTTTGGAAGTGTTGGTGGAATAATTGATATGGACTCAGAATCCTGGTTACTGAAGGGGATCCTGCTGGCCTGTGTGATCGGTGTGGTTAATCTGGCCATGAGGTGAGGCCACGTTTTCGCTGAGCCAGGAATGTTGTGTTACGCAAACTTGCGTGTTTGGTAATTTAATGAGAACTGTTTCTGTGAAACAGGAATTTCGCGGGCTCAGACTTTCAGTCCAGCCTACAAGCTTCAGGTCTCATGGCTTCGATCTTCTGGATGCTTGTCACCTGGTGCCTCTGGTTCCTGCCAGATATCCTTTCATTCAGCAAAGCCGCGCCCGAAAGCATCCTCAGGCCATGCAAATCAGCGTTTGTTTCACTGTAGGGTGGGGATTTCCCTCCTCTTATCAGCTGTCAGTGAGAATCACTTTCATTTAAAGTTGCATTTTCAAGGCAGATTGTTTCTTTAGTTCATTACGCGCTGCCAGTGTTCAGGAACCATGTGATTATTGTTTTATACACACAGTTTTAAACTGGAAAAAAGCACATTCATGTTCCATCTTTATATCAGCTGGAATATCAGACGAAAACATGAGCAAGGATCATGAATGCATGTAATATTTTTACACCACTGAGGGTATTTTTTCTGTTGTGGGAGAGGTGGATAGTTGTATCTTCAGCAGACTTAAACAGAACCCTGGCTGTTCTCAGGAGCCAATGTTGAGGAAGCGTTTCATATTCTGATGATAAACTGACCAGAGTCGTTCTTAACGTGCAACTCCACATCAGCCCAGTGCCACAGTGCAGGTGCTGTTCACTCTGAATGCCACCGCTCTGCTGTACTACTACCTCCGCACCTGCAGGACAGACCCCGGCTTCATCAGAGCAACTGAAGAGGAGAAGAAAATGGTGAGGAGGTCGAGAGTTTAGAAGCCAGATATTTTCTGACATGTAAACGTTTTAGAAAACACTGAGTTAAGTTTTGCTCCTGTGTTGTCAGAATGTGTTGGTGTTGGCTGAAGCCGGCTGCCTGGACCCCAGAATACTGTGCACCTCTTGTATGGTGAGGCCGCAGACCTGCAAACGTGTTTTAACAGCACTGCACCGTGACCACAGTGACAGCTGATACTGTTTTATAACACACGGTTTTACAGATAAAGAAGCCAATGAGAGCCAATCACTGCTTCAGCTGTGACGCCTGCGTGGCAAAGCAGGACCACCACTCCATCTGGACCAACTGCTGCATCGGTAACTTTCTTGAAAACTATCGCTTTATTGATTTATTTAGATGTGCGGCTTTTGAGTTGATCGTGATCTGATCTTTCTTTTTCCCCAAGGTGCGAGGAACCATCACTACTTCATCCTCTTCCTGTTCTCCCTTGTGCTGATGGGAGCCTGGATGTTCTACGGTTGCCTCGTGTGTGAGTTCTGTGACACGTCGTGTAACCACAGCTTGCGACGCACTTTCACATTCACACTGGATGAGCAGGCCTGTGTGCATTTCTTTCAGACTGGTCCACTCACTGCGTGCTGCGTTATGAGGAGCAGGGCCTGTGGGGCGCCGGCTCGGCCCTGGCAGGCTGCTCCCCCTGGCTGCTCTGCATCTTCCTGCTGGTTACCTATCATACGTCTTGGTCTAGTTTGATCCTGCTGCTGCAGCTCTACCAGGTGACTCACTGGGAAAATTCAAGTTTTTTCCAAGTTTGCTACTTTAAAATATTGTATTATGGAAACAGTCATATTTAGCCATGAAAGGTTTTCTAAAAGTGGTTGAATTTGAGCAGAGTTCACTGGGAGCGCTGAGAGGAGGCAGACCTGCTGGTCCAGTGCTTCTGGTTTTATAACCTGTTTCCTTTTTTCTTTTGTTTTTCATTTAACAAACAGTATTCCTTCTTGTTTTTTTCCTTTGTGTGCATGTCGGAGCAGATCGCATTCCTGGGACTGACCACAGCAGAGCGAACAAATCTAACACATCAGCAGTTGAAATTCCGTCAGTCTGTGTCTCTCAGACAGAATCCGTACAAGTGAGTCGCATGTAGTGCTGCTGATATTTACCGTGTTGCTCAGTATTCACATTGTGTTGCTAGGCTTTACTGTCAAATCACATGCAGTGTGTCTTTGTGCACTTTCCCTGATTTGTGACTCATCCACTATGTTGCAAAAATCAAAGTGCTGACTCAGCCGTCTCTGATTGTGCCTTTCCAGTTTGGGCGTGGTGCGGAACCTGGTGTCGTTCTTCCAGCTGCGCTGCTGCGGACTCTTCAAACCCGCCATCATCGACTGGACGCAGCAGTTCCCACCCGGCCAGCAGCACGTGTTCGGACACACCGACATGGTCTGACCTCCTCCCTTCCCCATGCTCAGGGTCAAGGGTCAGACTCTTATAGTGATTCTGGACCAAAAGCACAGACTGTATTTATTTATTTTTGGGTTTTTATTTTTATTTTTTTAGTGTGGTGGCTCTTTGTGGAAAGAGACCACAACACTCAGAGTTGGGAAAACGCAAAGCAATGTGTAGATAACTGGTTGAGTTGCTGTTTGTACAGACTGCTGCTGCCTTACACTTGACCAGAGGACGTCAAAGGAAATAACAGAACCTTTAGAGGCCTAAATTGTGATTGAAGTTTTGTGCTGTTTTTATGAACACATTAAAGCTATTTTTTATTATCTGTTCTGAAAAAAAGAAGAATTATCTTTGTATGTGTGAACAGTTGGTTTTATGACTTTTGTAAGAGTTGCATGTATTTAATACAAATGACCACTAAAAACTTCAATAAAACAATGTTGTGCCTGTCTTTTTAACTGCATCTGAGTGGGTTTGTGGGTCCTAAATATAGCAGAGGTTGACAAAAACACAAGTGAGTGCTACCAAGGGTTTGTGGAAAAAATGAAATTTAAGCCAAAATTGTCTACAGTGGTTTTTCTAGGTGTTTGTATGACTTTACATGCTTATAAGCAAAGGGCAGGAAGGCCTTTTTGAACCACAGATTATGGCAAATATGTTTCATACTGCAGTTGAGATGTTTAAGCATTTAAAGTGGATGTTAGATACATTTTACTCAGCTAGTTTCCAAACACGGATTAATCTGAGTCATAGACTCAGTGTCCCCTGAAACAGGTGTTTAGTGGAGGACTGAACTCTAATGTGTAAGAACCTTCACAAATGCACTGCAGGCTGCAGTTAACTATATCAACACAATGAACAGAGCCTTGATTTGGAGCCACTTGTATTTGATGGCTGTTTTTCTCTTCATCCAGTCTGGCTCTGCACGGCTGCCTACACATAATTGTTCCGGAAATATTAACTCATTGCATGTGTTAATCACTTGCTCGCTTGATTTTTCTAATCAGTGAGTGAACCGAATTATGAATGCAAATAAGATTTAACAGTAATTCCCTTTAACAAGAGACGTACTGACAACAGTGGCAGGTTTACATGTAGGCAGACGGTCAAACAGCACCTGAGCTTTGTCTGTTTTTTTTCTAAAGAAGCTTTATCAAAATCAATTTTAACGTAACAAAATAGTTTTATTCTGCATTGAATCACCATGAGAACACTGAAGTCAGTTTTCATCATAACTGAGTTTAAATGACTGCTGATGAAGCTTTTTT
>VOQJ01011961.1:0-28246 GCA_015052665.1 Apistogramma diplotaenia | reverse complement strand
CCTCCTAAAATAACTTGTGACGGAGCAGAGCCCTCTGACCCTTCATCACAGGCTGAAAGAGGCCTGAACATCAGCCAGTCAGACATTTGTTCTGCCCTCAGTCAGAGTACGGGAAGTCTGACCGATCAGCCACATGCAGAGAAGCCTTACAGGATTATATACAGCATTGGTGAATATAAATATAACTACGAGCTGTGCATCTGATGCTGCGCATGGTTGAGCTACCCTGGTAATCTGGTGATCATCACAGGATTCTACAGTTTTAAGGAGAAAAAACCTGTTTCCTTAACTTTAATTGATGGTAGCCATCTCCCACTCATACTTAAACTCTAGAGACAAAGGCTTCCTGAATTTTTCAAGTGTCTCCAATCAGCTGCCTGGCCACCATGAGATAACAGCCTAAAAATATCCCAGGAACAAACAGCAAATACAAAATGTGAGCAACTGGGTCCTTAAATAAAAGCAATATGTATAAAATGTCCACAAAGCAGCCACGCTAGGTGGCTAAATTAGTTGAATCTCTTCATACTGAAAACATTCAGCTTATTAAAAAAATTTTTGGAACCTAAACAATTTATCATATATTATTATATTAAAGGGAAAAAAGGGCAGTTTGAATGTCCTTTTAGACTGAGCCTCAGTGTCCTTGGAAGTCTATGGATCTGTTATGGGCAGAACACCATTATTCACTCACTGGATATTTTGATGATGGTTATATAGAGAAATAACGCATGTGTCCAAAATCCACCAGAGTCATCAGATCCCATCAGTGTGGAGGTGAACCTTTATCTACCTGTAAATGATGTAATGGTGAGGTAAGATCCAGGAATAATGTGATAGTGTTCTTCTTTCGACTGCTCCCTTCAGGGGTCGCCACAGCAGATCATCGGCCTCCATCTCACCCTGTCCCGAGCATCGGTCACGCTGTCCTCCTTCACTACATCCATGAACTTCCTCTGTGGTCTTCCTCTTTACCACCTGCCTCTATCTTCATCATCCTTTGTCCAATATATCCACTATTCCTCCTCTTCACGTACCCAAACCACTTCAGCCTCGTCTCTCTAACTTTCTGCAGTCAGTCTACAGACCACCAAACCTCATGTGGCCTTCACATCAGCTCAGGAGCAGTGTGTAGAGCTTCATATAACGGGTTTCCATGGCTGAGCAACTGCATCTAAGCCCACAAAGGAGCTTCTGGAAGAAAGGTCAAAAATTCCCAAACACTCCTAAACTTTGTGAAAAACCTTCCCAGAAAAGTTGAAGCTCTTATAGCTGCAAATGGTGGGTGACATCATATTAAACAATATGGGATGTCACTCAAGTTCATGTGTGACGGCAGATGAGTGTACCTACACTACTTCTCCTTGCATGTCCACCTCTCTGCCCATCTCCCTCTCATTCACACACATGTATTGTGTCTTGCTTCTACTTTCATTCTTCAGAGCACACTTCCACCTCTCCAGGCTCTTCCACTACTGATCACGATGTCATCTACAGTCATCAGATTTCTTAATCATCTCTGCACTCCTACTTTCTTTCATGCTGCCTGCTAACATGCTTTCCCCTTTTCCTGTTGTTGGCCAGCAGTCACTGTTAACCCAGGCCCTGACGATTCCTGTATGAAAATCTTATTCTTGATTATCCACGTTTGACTGGAACAGCATTTTATGCTGGATGCTTGTCATGACATTACCCTCTTAGTGCTGGTTTAGGAACAGCTAATGCAAGTTGTTCTGTTTCCACATTAATGTCAAACAGATGCTGGCAGGGTTTATTCAGAGGTGTTGTGCCAAATACTGGATGCATTTCAGTCATAACTGGAGTAGAATTGGAAATACAGTCCTGCTAGTGACAATATTTTTAAAAATCCTGGTAACATAATGATAATCAGATTATCCACAAAAATGATAATCTGATTGTGTTTTGTTCTGGAGATTTGTGAAAGTCATTTTGACTGTTTTCTGGCATGTTAATGATTACCGTGCAATTCATTTAGTCAAATGAATAGTGAAACAATATTTATAAGGACCTCTCACCAAAAAGGGTGAAAAGAGGAAAGGACGCAATATTCTTACAAAATACATATGAAAATTTATTAAGCATTTTACATTTAGCAGGACAATCAGAAACATGTAATTTTCTTATAAATTAAAACTCCTCAAAATGCATTTTGTCTTAGAAATTATCACAGATATTCACAGATTCTCAGCAATTCCATTCAAAGGGGTAACAGTTAACATGTGCATGCTGTACGTGCAAAAAGTGATCTCACCAGACTTAACTACAGTACTGATTTCATTTTACTCGCATTGGCAATTTGCAGAAAGGGAAAAAATACTCTCCGCAGATGGCTGCCGTACTGCTCCGATAAAACAGATCGCACCAGCGACACAATGAGCACGACAATAGTGTTCAGGAATATCAGGTAAACCTGCTTTTAAAATCTGATTTCCAGGCACCCACTGAGGCACAGCCAGACTACATGCCAGCTATTTTTAGAGCTGGCTGTGGTGAGAATGAAGCCAGTGGGGCTGCGGTGAAATGTGCAGAGGTAATGAATACTGTAGAATGCTAAAACAGGTTTAAAAAAAATGGGGGGGAGGGGACGACAACATACAAACAAAAAACAAAAATAAGACACCCATCCACCCACAACACCCAAACATTATGTACTCTGAGATCAGAGGGCTTCCTTCAGGAGTCCTCAGTGGCAACGTCCAGCTTTCTCTGAGGGATGTGCACAGTTTTGGTGGACGAGTGTCCAGCAGTCGTTACTACAGCCGCCAGAGGCGAGAGGGGGACCGGTGTGTGGAAGAAGCTGTGCTGGGGGACTCCACTCCCTTTAGGTGTGGCCATCAGGGGCTGGAAAACAGACAATAATTAGCTGGGCTGTGGTTATTCAATCACATTACTGGGGGAAAAAAAAGTCAATCAGAGGCATCAATGATCCTAGTAGACAAAGGTACCCACATACCTCAGAGCTAACTGGTTTGTCGACACCAGTTTGTACAAATAAGCAGTTGACCAGTGCAAAGTGATTTCCCTATACTGGATATATGCACTACATGCTAGCACGTCATTATTATCAGAAGAACCTGAGTCAAACTCTCAGAACTTAACAACTAAACTAACAGTGAAAATCGATGCTGCTTATAAATCCACTCAGAGTCCTGTGATGTTCATCTTTACCTGCTGTAAACTGATCAGGGCCACTGGATATGGGGATACAGCCTGCTGAACGGGCACAGGGGACAGAGGCTTGATGAACAGCATGTTCCTCTGCTGCAGGGTCAGAGGGCTCGGCAGCGGACTGGACAGGGCGTTTGCACGCTCTGGAGTCTGAGGGCTAGCAAATGCGTTTCCTGGGCTGGAGCAGGAGATCAGGCCGAGGTTCTGCAGGGTGAAGTTTAGGATGGCGGGACTGGGACTGTGGAGGCGACGGGCCTGCTGGGTGGTGTGAGGAGAGGCTGCGTTAGCAGGTCTCTGAAGGCAGAGGTTGGTTGGTGTAATCTCCTGGGCCGGGGCCGGTCTGGAGCCTGTTGACAAAGTAAAACAGTCGCGTTTTGATGTCATGTGTGCAATACTTACTGTCCTGCACTCAGTGGCAATTGGAAAGCTGATATTTAGTTTAACTGTAAAAAATATGTAGAGCCAGAGGTCTCGAAGAGCACACTTCCTCACATATTTACCTGCAGTTGGTGTTTGGTAGATGTTGAGAGGTGAGGCCTTGGTGCTTTCTGCTCCTGAACTTTGAATTTCCTTGTAGCTGATGAGGGACTGCTGGGAGATTGGGATCAAGTATCCAGCTGGGACTAAAGTCTGGATATGCAGAGCAGTACAAAAGAAAACTGCTGTTAAATCATCAAATGAACACCTACTAACTGACCATGTGATGGTGTTTGAAGTCCAGTAAGTAAGCAGCTGTTACCTCAGCGTGAAGCTGACCCGGCGTGAGGGGTACGGCTCTGACTGGTGTTAATCCTGCTTCATTGTCAGAGTTCGCCATCCTGTCCTCTCTGTCCAGTAAGAGTTCCAAGCTCTGCTCTAGTGTCTGATTGGCTACAGCCCCGCCGGGTGTGTTGACAAACTCTGGGTCCAGGTGGAGTGCGCGAGGCGAGGGCCGACTGGTGAGCTCACGACGCGCCTTTAGACGGGCCTGCAGGATCTCACAGAGTTTTGGAGAGGTGTCCTAGGAGATAAAAAAAAGAAAACAAAACAGGGTCAAGTGTTTGTAAGTTACCACATTATTACATAAATGCCACATTTATATTTGCGTACCTTAAAGCTGGGGTCAGGGCGCTTAGCTTTAGAGGGGCTCCTGTCAGACGCTGAGTCTGAACGCAGCCGTTTGACCCCTGAAGGACTGATATCAGAGGCTACGCTGCTCTTAGCTGCAGACTGGCCATTTGGGCTCTGCCCAGTCCTATCTTCAAAGGTCATAGAGCGCACTGCCAGACTAGTTGGCTGTGGCCTAGCCAGAGGGTTTGACCTGAGGGAAGAAGGGTTCAAATACACAGCATAGGGCCCGCTCCCTTGATGCTGAGGTAACAGGACAGGGATCATGGGCGAACACTGTCCAGGGATGTAGGCGATGGACCCTGTGGGCTGTGCTGCCAGCAGGGTGTGTGGGGTCACGGTGGCAGTAGTGTTGACTCCAGGCTCCTGAGTTGGAGTTTGCATCGGTGTCTGAAATGGTTCCACTGGAGTAGAAGTGGGTAGCTGTAACACGTAACCTGCGTTTGCCTCTGCAGCAGCAGGCTTCACACCTGCTTCTCCAGTCCTGGAACAAAAGCAGAACAAAGATTTAAAGGGGAGCTCTCACACTTTTTTTAAATAGAGGCTCAGGTTAAACATGATAGAAGTTTCAAATAATGAGGTCTGTGTGTGTGTGTGTGTGTGTGTGTGTGTGTGTAGGCCTGTCATGATAAAAAATTTGCTGGCCGATTCTCTGAAATTATTGCGATAAACAATAATATTGTTTGGAGACCATTTTAAACTATTAATGATAATGACATAATAATGCTAACACATCCTCTCAAAGGTAAAAAACCTTTAATTTCAGAAGAACTCTGAACACTGGAAGTGGAACGAAAAATAAACAAAACTATAAACAAAAATGAAATGGACTCACAATCTCCGTTAACAAAAAATGCACCTGAGTAAAAACCAAACACAACAAAAACCCAAACTCAAAATAAAATCTACATTCAACAAAAATGGTATGGATCATTAAGTCGGTGAACAAAAGTGCCCTTCAAAAATTAATAATCAGTATTTTTAAATAGAGAAAATGGGCAAAAGTGCCAGTTTTATAAAAAAGTGAAACTAACAAAAGGACTCTTAGTTGCTACTGTTTTGTGACAAATGCGACTTGCAAAGGCTCAGCGGTTCGCCACAGTCATGTAGTTTAAAACTGAAGCGCTCCCAGCCTGCTGCGTTCCGCTTTGAAACCAATTCCATTTCGGGTTTTCTCTCCCCCTACACTAAGGCAGCGCTTCTCAATTATTTTCATGCCCCCCCCAGGGAGAAAACCTTTCACCCCCCCCCCCCGGTGAATTGGCTTTAAAAATATAGTACAATTTGTCCCTTTAAGTTACTTTTTTGACATTCTGCTTAACCCTCTTAATTGGAGGAGAAAGTGAAATGTTAAAAAGTGACTTTAAAGGACAAATTGTTCTATATTTTTAACGCCAATTCATTGCCAGAAGTGGGGGCGTAACCGGATGGCTGCCATGGAGCTATTACTTACTGCACAAACTCTGACAATGAGCGCGCCACCGCCACCTACTGTAGTGGATGTGCAATTACACTTATTATAATACGGCCAAAAATAAATAAATTTTTTTTTTTTTAATTATTGCGACAGGCCTATGTTTGTGCAATTACAGACTGAGATCTAATTCGTTATTCATTAACTTTGGTGATCAGTAATTAAGGACAGATTTGTTAAAAGTCACTAAGTTCACATAACACAGTAACTGTACTTCAGTCCCTTTGCAGTCCTTATTAACACCACTAATAATGCAACAGACAAATGCAGCAGGTTTGAACATAAACGGTTGAGGACGTCCAAATGGAGCCAAACTTACGATGACTCCTGGTCGAGTTCAATCTTACAAACAGCAGCAAGCTGGGCCATTTTATTTGGGACGTCACCGTTGGAGGAATCACCTGAACACAGAAGAGGAAAATATATGAAGTCTTGTCACATTATTCATAATAACATGACAGAGATGTAGCGTTTTCCACTGCTTACTCTTTACAGGACTGCTGGGGGCGGAGTTGATCTTCCGTCGATCATCTTGAATGCTCTTGGCGAGCTTTATGAGGGAAGGGTGCCGAGTGAAACTGCGTTTGGTCCCGGGTGACGAGAAAAGATTTTTGGCACAGTTATCAACGGACGCACGCGGTTCCAGCACACTTATCTTCTTTGATGGGCATTCAAATGAGGTGCTCTCCAAGTCTGGGGGAAAAGAGTTAGGTGCATATAAAACATTACTGCTGACTAAAATTCTCCATAACTATGAGCTAAATTTCCAGTTAGCTCCGGTGATACCTTTGACTTGTGGGAATTCTTCAGGACCGACCCATTCAAACGCCGGCTTCCTCCCCCTCTCTTCTGTCACGTGAACTTTCTCAATGAGCTTCAGGCTTCGTAGCACGTTAGCTATATCATATAGCCGCCGCACTTTGGCTGCAAACACACGGGTGACAAGCATCAATATCTACTGCTAGTGAACACACAAAACACAAACTACACAGAACCGACATTTCAAACCCCATTAGATGCCTTTAACCAATCCCTCCCCCCCACTAAAGAAAGATTTCCCACTCTGCTTGGTACACCATGTCACATTCACCCACTAACACTCTGATGACGCATCAGGACCAACTGAGTGTTCAGTATCTTGCCCAAGGATGCTTCGTCGTGCAGACTGGAGCAGTCCGGGATCGAACCACTGACCTCCCAATTATCAGATGCCGCGCTCAATCGCCTGAGTCGCAACCACCCAGGCATTGTTCACTTATGTCATAACACAAGTGTTTATTCACACAATAGACTCTTTACTCACTCTTGAACTTGTTCTTGTCTTGATCTCCAGCCTGGTCCTCACCAATCAGGATCTTCGCAGCCACATCCAGACTGACCACACGAGGATTAGACACCAGAAAGAGCATGACAAACTTCTGGCTCATCACACGAAGGGATTTGTCTTTCCTACTGTTAACAGAGGCTGGACGGGTCATTTGGCAGAGAAAGGGGGGAGGATAAGCACTTTATTAATATGCATCAAAGGTTTATATGTTTGAAACTTTATTTGGTTTTGTCAAGTATTTTTGTGTAGTATTATTTTGGCATCTACATCAATTCCATGGATATTCATATGGTCTTGTTTCATAAAAGCTGGTGCATCATCTGATAAAGTTTAAAAGGAATTTGATGGTTTACATAAAAAAACAAAACACTTCTCCACCTGCTTTGAACTCCACTCCTGGAAGCTCCACAAAGAAGAGCTCCTTCTGTCCCTGTTCCACATTCTCCAAGTCCACCACTGCCTCGTTCTCCTTCTCCTCCCCGTCAAAGTCAAACTCCTTGTCCACGAGGCGCTGGCGGATCTGCTGCATCTGCTGGTTGTAGCGATGCTCCTCGCCCACCTGCTTCAGAATGGCCAGAGTCTGGGCCAGTTTGGTCCGACCGTGCCAGGTGTAGCGGTTCTTTGCCGAGCGGCTCACCATGTGCAGACTCTCCAGCACATTCATGATGTCATAGATGCGCCGCCGCTCCACGTCTGTGCACGTGGAAGGAAAAATTAAATGTCTTATCACATTTTGTACAAGTAAGTGATCGGGAGGAAAAAGTACATAAACCAAGGGACAATGAGGTACAGTTAAAAAAAACAAGTAAAGGAACCATGAGCTGCAGTCTAAGCATCTGACATACAGTATAGGCTTAATGAACATACTGAGCTCAGTGGCCACATCATCCAGGCAGATGTCATTGTTGAGTGCTGGGTTTGGGCAATCTGGATAACGTGCAAGGAACTTGTGACACAACAATCCCAGACTCTTCTCTTTTCTGCTTATCATTCTCTCACACTCTTCTCCATTTTCAGGCTCCTACAGAAAGACAGCAGAAGAGTTATTCTACCATCCTGACATATCAAAAGGTGCCCGTCACATCACCACTAGAATTTAATTTGTACCTGTGAGGATTCAAGACCATCCCGCCCATCATTGTCCATACACAGCTCCTTTTCTCGGTTTCTGATCTCAGGACTAGCAGCACTGATGAGCATTTTGAGGTTGGAGGTCGGTGTCCAGGGGTCAACGGAACGAACTTCCCTTCTTTTTTTAGGCGTGGTGAGGGGACCCATGGTGAGCTGGTTGTCCACTGAGACGACACACGTTCCGCGTAATGTCTTTGGCATTTTTTAATCAGAACCTGAGGTGCAACAAAACCAACATCCTGGTGAGAAAAGAAGAGAAAACAGATCCATCACTGATATCAATTCAGTTTGATATGCAATAAAAAGAAAAAAAAGTTAAGTTTTATCCAAACATGATCAGATTCCTCTGTACTTCCTGATCGTTGCAAGAGATTTCTGGGTCATGCTTTGATATTCAAGTGCTGCACTTGACAGTGATCATCTCAGCACAAGAGTTTATTAAGAATTATATGAACTGTGGTTAGGTGGACATTAATATGTTAATGGTATGGGGCAAAACAACCAAATATTTTAAGAAAATATCAAGTCAAGTCAATTACTATCAATATAAAAAAATCTGCCAGGCAGGTTTCTTAGCTATTATAAGTCAGTATATAAGTGACTAAAATTGATTAATAATTTATCAATCTTACTCACTTATTTTGATAATTAAACATGATTTCATCTAAATATTTTTAGAGACAACATTACCTTTTTTATTTTTCCAGGCACCAACAATTTGAAAACAGTTTAGATTATACGGTGGCTTTTAAAATTGATCAAAAATTATTTAGAACCTCACCAAAACATGATTAATATTGGCGGTAACTGACGTACATGCCGTCGAATCGCAGGCTCCAACGGCCGCGGCGGTACCGCCCTTTTTAATCGGAGGCACCCAATGGGAGTGCGGCGCGAGGCGCCGTAGAGGAAGTGAAGAGAGTCCCGCGCAGGTAAACAGATTTTTGAAATCCTTGGCGCGGAACGTGCCGAAGGTAACGCTTTAAAGTCTGATAAGGTTTCCGGCAAAGAAAGAGTGATTCCTACATTCAGTAAGAGGAGCGTTGCTGTATTTTAACGCAGAGTCGCCGGTTTCACGGCTAAAAACGTCCTGTTGTTAATGGTCGGTGTCACGTAGCCAACCGCGAGCGCCCACCGTCCGGTAAGAAAAAGACAGTAAAACCGGATAACCCAGAAATATTACACACATCCCCCAACTTTAAATAACAATAAGGATTTCAGCTTAGGCTCATCACAAAATCAGTAAGTTTACACATAACGCGGCACCGTAAACCCGCCGACACCGAAGCGGTATTTTCAGTGAAACCAACCGTCCAGATCCTGTTGGTTTTAAGCCAAACTCCCAAATCAAATATCACAAAAATGCATAAGCAGACTCACCTAAATCTACGAAACCAGGGTGTCTCAGGGGAAACCTGCCATCTTCGCGCTAGCGCGTTGTCGAGTCCGAGTCAGGCTTTTACTGTGGGACTGGGCTTTTCCACACACGCAGAGCTAAAATAAAAGTCAAAGTCATACAGCTTTACTACAAAATCCGCGCGCCTTCAGTCCCTCTCCCTCTGCCACCCAGCAGTGGCTTCTTGGTCAACTTTACTACACTTGCGAAAAGTTTGCTCAGTAATGGGGTAACATTTGGCCCGCCCAGCACGAGAATGCGCGCCTACGTCACATTCGCGGGGCGAAAGGCGGGCCCACGTCAGACCCTGCAGAGTCACGTAACCTTTCACCTCTGCGACAGGAAGTTTTATTTTAAAGGGAAGATAAAATACAAATTCAATTTGACTTAGTCCAGTCCTCGCACCTGTTCATTCTCACAAGAAGGGTATTTAAATTTGTTTTCAAGCTACTTTTAAAATCATCATCAATATGTATGATGAGGTTAGGGCACATTAGTGAGCCATCTGTGAAACACGGCAGAGCCTCTGCCATTGGTTTGGGGATGTTGTCAAAACGGAAGCATGAAAGCAATAGACCTCACATCTAGAAAGTATCTGAATGGTAGTGGCTACATTTTACGCATGTCAATGATCCATAACACACTGCCAGTGCAGTCAAATCATACCTGGATAGAGAAACGCACAATGGGCTTCCACAAAGACTGGACCTCAACATGATTGAAGCACTGTGGGATCATCTTGAAGAGTAAAGGTGGTCATACAAAAAATTACTCTGCCTTATATACTGTATTTCCATGTATGCTTGCACATGTTTCAATAATTTGTTACATCTATTTTCAATTTTCTAGCCAAATACAAAAAAGAGGCATATTTCTATATTTCTTTATACGGCGAGTCACTGTTAAGAACGTGACAAAGTCACTCCATAAAAAAAATCAGTGACGTGTGAAATAAGTTCATACCTGAACACCTTACTATGTTTTGTTAATTCGTGGAGTTTTAACTTCATACTATGGAAATCTGACACTTTTTAATTCGCTTTATTCTGTCCACAATTTATTATTATTATTATTATTTAGCACTTTTAAGTTCTTAAGTATTTTACAGGGCTGTTAACACCTACAACCAAATCAATTTTACGCTCATTCATGGAGTCACAATCTAAAGCCAAAACCACATTTCTCTTCTGCATCATTGTTTTAATAGCAGAAACTCCACCAGTTTAATGTCTGTGCTGGAGCGTAACAGAAACGAGCGTGGGTGCTCTGAATGTTTCATCTGTTTCCTTAAAGTACAGTTTGGGTATACTTTCAAAGGCCATATCTTTATATGGGCACATGGCAGGTCAAAACCAGTGAAAAATCTTTTTAGTCACACTTTGATAACAGGCTTGTCCTCCAGCCACGATGTCCCAAAGCTACATTCATAAAGTCTTAATTCAACGCTCACCAAATGTTACTAAATCTGAGATTCTCTTTACTGGTCATGATAATGAGTGAAAATTTTTTAAAAAATATATATATGGAACTCTGATGCCAATTTCTCTTTCATGCTGCTACATGTCGTTGCACCTTTTACTGGGTTCTGCTGTAATTAGGAACACGTAAATCATTTCCCCATATTTCTGAGGATAATGTGATAGAAGCACTCCTGGGAGCATCCTGCTTTCCAGCTGTACCCCACTCACTCTTCCAGCACATCGTTTGCTTCCTTTTGCTTATTTTACAGTGCTGACGGTTTGCTAGAATCAAGTCCAGTTGAATACCTCAAAATATGACATGTAGCGACAGCCTGGTAAACAGTGTCTCTAATAATCTTATATATGGATAATATAGATTTAAAAATTAAAGCCGGTGCTTAATGGCTGTGAAAATTCTCAGCTGGCTGATTTCAGTCACTAAATGTACCTGCCCACAGCAACCTTTGTAATAAGTGGCATTAAAAAATACCAACAGTGGTACATGTAGTACACGAAGGAGAAAACTTCCAGGCTTAAAGTTTTTGTGTTGTGTATAATTGAATTTATGACTGTGTTTTTGGAATATGTACCAATAGTTTGGCACCGGGGCCTTCAGTAAGCTATGGCCACAAAACACGACATCTCTTAGCCGGTGTTGCAACTAATTGGTGTTTTAGTGGAATATGGATTACAATAAAAAATAAAACGACTTTTTCCAAGCAGAAACAGCTCCTGCCTGGATATACACCTGGGTCTTCAGTGTAGCACAGCTGTTAATAATTGCAAGCACAGATGTGCGCTATAGCCACGTTATAACCACATTATACAGCTAATAACCAAATTAGAATAACTTTGATTAAAAGTTTTGTTCTGCAGTAAATTCGCGTGATTTGATTACTGGCTTATTTCCACAGTGGATTCAAGAACTTACAGGACACTTTTCAGCATAACCAGAAATTAGCTACAATATCAACAAATGCAGGTCCCGTCTTAGTGGCTAATTTTGTGATGATCTGCTATGTTTTAGGGTTTCTGGATCCCTCATTGCGTCTGCTGAAAAAGACGATGCAGATGATGATGAAAATGCACAATTTGGAGGAAAAAATGCGACAGCAAATTTTGGGGGATATTCGTGATTTACAATCACTGAGAAAACATCCGTCCATTTTCTTCCGCTTATTCTACACGGGGGTGCTGGAGCCTATCCCAGCTATCATGGGGTGAGAGGCGGGGTCATTGAGGGAGCCATTCAAAATTGTGCCAGGGAATTTCACAGGAGAATGTCAGCAGTCCACAACCTGAAGCTTCCACAGGCAGCACCTGGGAATAACACTGCTGAGCTGAAACTTTTTGAAGGGATTTACAGGCCAATATTCTGCCTCATAGTTGTGCAGGTTTCATAAGCAGCTGCGTGAAGTGTCTGATGGACATGATCTGATGGACCTTTGGCTGCAGGCACACCTGAACTTCCCCTTTGTGGGACAATAAAGGTGATTTCTTCTTCTCGCTAAAGAAGATTCTGGAAGTTACATCATTCAAACGTTTGCTTACCTCATTCAGTGTGCAGTATGAGGAGGATCAAATGATCAGCTTAGGTATGCTTGAAACTGTATTTGAACAAGATATCCACTTTAATCTGGGAGTTATCATGTAAAAAAATCGGATTTTAATTTGTTTGTGTATTGGCAGAAGAATTCCAGAGCGGTTTTACTCTAAGTAAAGGTAGCAGTATTATAGTGCAGATACTCGGTTACAAGTCAAAGTGTGGCGCTCAGTATTTTTACTAATTAAAAGTACAAAAGTGATAAACACACTTAAAATCCTCTAGTAAAAATAGTCATTTTGGAATAATGTATAATATATTGGAAATCTTCATATCACTTTTATGTTCCAAATGAGGAAAGTGGGTCTAATTTTAATTGCTGGAATCTGAATTTTCCGATGTGGATTAATAAAATCAGAATCAATCTTAACTTTAATAGTGATAATAACTAATGTAGGACTGTAGCTGTGTGTAAGAACTACATTTTCCTGGTCATTATTAGCTCTTTCATTACCATGACGCTCAATTACCACTAGGTGGAGGTAAAACTCTACTTAGCGTTAGTAACCATGGAAACCTTCGGGCGGCTTCAAGGATGTTGGTAGAAAACATCAGAGCTTGAAGCACCCCGTGACGTAATGCCAAGGATGAGAGAGCGAGCGAGCGAGTCCTTGATGCTGCGTTCAAATGCTCGTCGTAAATCAGGCAATCAATTTCTACTAGGTGAGCTAAGAACAGTTATGATTAAAAAAGAAAAAAGGGATCCTATCTGTTTGAAGAAAACACAGTATGGTCGCTAAGTGTCGTGGCATCTGTAAAGACAAAAATGAAATGTCATATCATATGTCAGGCTTATGATAGTTCATAAAAATAAGTTTAGCATTGGACTGTGTAGTCTACATGTAACAAACCGGAGAATTCTGTAAACAGCACTACTAGAAATGACACAGCGACAGCATATTTCCTCAGCTTAAAATTTATGGAAGCTTATGTAACAAACCTGGTTGAACCAAATAACAGAAACAATACTTCACTCCCAAAATAACAGTAACAACAAACCGTATTTGTATTGGTCGTTGACAGACACGATGAAGAAATGATTAAGTATAAATTTTAAAAAAGGCTGACTCAAAAGACAAAAATGGAAAGAACCTAAAACAGGATCAGGATAAATCGACAAAAGATCAACTTTAAAATCCATTTCATCACTGTAAGTGCATTGTTATTTTTATTTTTATGACAAGACGGTGAAAAGAAAATCCCCTACGACGAGATAACGTCAAAATTGTTACCTCTCACACGCACGCAGGGACATTTCCGACAGCGCCTGAATGCGGCAGCAGGCTGCTCCGCTTAGCCAGAGGAGCGGACAGCGCTGCGCACAAGGCAGGTACCATCTCCACCTGGCACAAAACGCAGAGGAGAACGGGGTGAGCGCAATCTTTTGCTCCAGGTACACTTCTTTGATTTAATCACTCCTCATTCATTAAGCGCAGCCAACTACGCCGAGTTTCCGGAGAGCTCAGAGCAGCAGCCGGTGTGTCAGGCAGCCTCTGAGCTCTCGCAGATTCTCCTGCAGGGATGCTGCAGCAGCTCAAACCTTCGGCGAGCAGTTTGTTGTAATTTGTTGCAACTCTTGGGTTAATGTGCATCTGTTGTCAAGTCTAGGTTTCGTAGGCATGCGTGCTGCAACGTCCAGAAAGTGAACGGCATGTTTAGAAGACTATCAAAAAGTTGCCCAGTTGTGTTTTATGATTTTTTCCCCCCTAGGTGCGAAGGCATAAAAAGCCCACACTTGCAGCAATTAGCTCGTGGTTTGTCAGTGCAGTTTTTCCACATGTGAATTCCACACATTCAACTCTTTCTAGATGAAATGGACTCGAATTGTATATTGTGTTTTGCGAGTCCTGAGCAGTCAGGATGAACCTAAATTATTCAGATGTGTCATTATCCATAGTGCATGTATAGCTGCAGTTTGGTTGTGTCTAATGATGCTGAAAATGTGACATCCATGAATTTGTCACCACCACTGTTTTCTTTCTCAACGCAGGCTCTTGGTGACCATTGAGCTGTGAGTGGCACCTTTTGCACATCAGCTTTCACAGATTTCTTTAAAAAAAAATAGCAACACATAAACTGAACCATGAGCGGCAGAGAGGACCATGAGGATCAGAACCTCCTTTAAGATCAAGTGTCTCTCGGTGCGGTGATGTTTTTGGGAGAGGGAACTGTCCCGGTTATTTCCAGTTCCCCTTCATAGCCCTGATGCTCACTTCATCTCAGCCCCTTGGGACCAGGAGCCTCAAAGAGAAACCATCAAGAAACATTATGACTGAGACAGAGCATGTGGCTGAGGTTGGATCCCCCCAGAGACTGGGTGTCATCTTTTTCATGAAACAAAGCTGATAGGACAGAGACTTGAACTTAGTTTTTTTTTTTAAAGAGACATTCATGAACCATAAGTGGAAATTAAGTGGGAAGGGGACTTGAAATACTCTGAGCAGGTATTTCCCTTCATTCCCTGTTGTAAAGGCGGGATATTTAGCTGTGGGAGAGCCCGAGTGAGTACTCAGTCACTTATGGGAAGATGGAGGCAGGAGCAGAGGCTAGTCCACAACAGCACCAGAGGAGAAAACCTGTGCTGCACGGATTGGAGGACCAGAAAAGGGTGAGTTTATTCCCTGATCGTCTCTGTCTACCAGCGTGTTCTGTGTTGGCTTTACTACACAACAGTGTAATCAAGCTTTACAAGGGTGATGCACGGGGAAAACTAACCTGTTGCTGTTTATTGTAGTAAAAATGCTGAACAGTTTGTCTCAGTGCAAGAACAAGCACATCTTTACTTTGAGAAAATTCAGAGGTCTGCAGAAGTCATGGTTTCTTCTGCAGCCTGACCCTCTTGAGGAAATCAACTGCAGTGGCAAAGAAAGCAAAGCATGATGGATTTAAAGCTAATGGACAGTGGAAGCATCAATGAGTCTGTGGATTCTTCTTTGATATCTCTACTCTGCTTTGTGGTTGTGTAGAATTACTCCAGCTCTCTGCGCTATGATTGATGGAGTACTTGATACCGCGACTCAATTTCCCTGCTTCAGCTTCGCTCTGCATTTTCTACATGATGTTGATGTAGGGACGTTGTTATGTGCAAACCTTGTAGCTCGCTTTTCTCCTGATTGTCACGGTTTGATTTTAGATGAAGGCTTACATTGTCCTCTGCAGCATAGAAAAAAACCCTCATTTTGAGTGCAGATGAAGATGAGCTGATATTTTCATTTTCCTGGGACGGTGCACAGGTTTGACACCAGGTGAGTGACCCGTGCAGGTCAAATAGATGTCTGATTTCGAGCAGTGATTCTTCATTTTAAGGATGGAGGCAGAGAGAACAGAGGTTTATTTTATCCTCAGCACGCTATTTACAATGTGTTTATAGCTAAGTGAGCAAGTCAAGAGGGCTCCCCAAGTTCTCTGGGTTGGGGATCTCATGTGAGTTCCAGCAGCATGTGACAGCAACCATCCAGAACAGCTGGAAACCGGACAGCTGCTGAGGTTTTGGTTTCAAATTGTGCAGAGATCCGTCAGACGTCTGCTATAGGTGCACCGGGGCATCAGGTTTAAGAATAAGGTTCATTTCTTTTCCTGTTTATGTTACGTCCTCTTGTCGCCCCATAAATTATTGATTTGATCAGGTGTGTTAAATTAGGCCCCTGGGAGTATGTAGAACATGAATATTAATTGATGCAACCAAAGTCCCAGCTGCTGTTTTTCCAGTTTCCCAGACTACCAAGTAGCTCGCTGGATGCTAAGTGACACCAAGAGCAACACGAGGACCTTGAAGCTAAAAATCCATAAGAACCTTTCTGCATATTGTAATTAAATTGGTCTGAGAGGGAGCTGCTAGACTCCTGCGCCTCTGGGCTCCTTTGCCAGACTATAGAAATCGAGACTTTGACCAATCACATCCACTTTCACATAAATCAGGTGAGTAGTATTGACAAAGTCCTTAAGGAAGCAGAGTCTTATCACTTGGCAGTCATCTTGAAGCACCTGGCGGGGCAGTGCCTCCCAACTCTGAGATGAATAAAGTATGTCTACCTGTAATTTCAGTGCTCCTGTATGTACAGAAACACCAGTCAGGAAAATCACTTCAAAAGTTGTTTGACTTTGTCTGAGAAATAATATCATAAAAAGCGTTTACTCTGCTGGAGGTTGTGTTTGTTTGTATTTAGCGTGAAGCTATGTTTAAAATTCTACCTCGATTTTTGATTGAACTTGTCTGCTGCATTGCTGCTATGGTAACTAACCCCGATACCCTTCATAAAGGGATTTTTTTTTCCCTTTGCATGCTCCGTGAGTTCTCAGGAGTAACACGTCTAGTTCATTAGAAGCCAGCTGCAAATGTGGCTGCACCATCAATTGGAAAGCAGAGGAGGCCAGACGCTTGGCCTCCCCAGGGAGAAAGGTTGCACTACGCATGGCCAACACTCACCTTCCCTCTTAATGGACATCAGCCAACTTACATAAATTGAAAGCACTAATGTAGTAATGTTGACACACGGGCTATCTATTGTCAGAGAATTACTTCAGGCTTTCATGCACACATTCAGTGTCCCCTGGCAATTACCTTGGATGTGTGAGTTCAAGATCCTATATGTGATACTCACCCCAGCAGGAGGTAATTGGATTTGGTTCTCTTTGTAGATTTACTATGTCATATGTCCCCTGCTTCATATATTAACGTTCACTGAGTAGCAATCATGGACCTGCATGGGAAGACAGGGAGTACTGGAGAATCATGGATGTATTTTATTGTATTGCAATGAATCTCAGCTCTGTGTTTGATTAAAAAGAAATACTGTTTTTTTGTCAGTGCCAGAAACCTGCCTCTGTTTAGCCAATTGGTATTCACTGAACGAGGATTCCTTGAGATTGGATCTTCAGTGTTGGGAATTCTCCAGCTGCAGGAATGGATTGCAGATGTACCGTTCCTTTTCAGCATTGTTGCAGAAGCCATTTGGTTAATCTGTTCTTGTAAAGTTTTACTAGATGGAAATAGATTTTTTCCTCTTCTGACATCTCACTGAGGGATATTTAAGAATAGGTTGTTGAGGTAGCTGCTAGCCCCATCTTTACGGCTTTAATAGCGCAGAATAATCTAGAACTGCAAGGTCTACTTTGAGATTTCTTCATGTTCATGTGTTCTGTGTTTGGCATTCCAAGGAAAAGTGAGCGAGTGAAGAATTTTATGGTGTTCAAGGCATTTCAAGCATGAAGACTCAGTAAAAACTGCCATAAAACTAAGTCAGCGGTGTTAAAGTTAATGACATTAAAAGCCTTATCTGATGATCCTGGGCAGATGGCCACCTCAGACAAATCTCTAATTTAGCTTTTGACACCTTAATCAGCCACTACCTCTAACATGGATCGAAGTAATGATATAACCTTAAGAATGTAATGGTGTAAGTCTGAAAACGTTGCCTCACTTTTTTGTTAAAGTTGGTTTCCATCTGTATCACCGCATATTTCTCATTTTGGATTCCTGCATTGCTTCGGCTCCGTAACAGAACTGAGTGAGCCAGCGTGAAATTGGGTTGTAGAGATTTAAACGATTGTGAACTCCAGGCCTAGGCAGGCATGCTTAATTTATTGAAGAGCAGCAACAGAAAAGAAGCTGATCTTTGATTAACAGTTCTGTAGCGCCTATTGGGTAGGTGGCAAATCCCACCCTCCCATGCAGCCTCACTCCTGAGAGAGTGCTAATGAAACGCCGAATTCTCTGTTATTGAACCGTCCTGTGATTTATATCCTGACCTCAAACTTAATTGTTGGGACATTACAGATTTACAGCACAAATGTCAAACACATGGTAAAGGTTCAGGCAGTGTTGACATAACTGTGTTTTTCTTAGTCATGCTTTAAAGCGTTCTACATGTTTAGTGAGAAAGCGGCGCTGACAATAGCTCTGTTGTCCGCAGAGACGGAACACAAATCAGGCTTTATTATGCTGAGAAAATGCAGCAAATAGGACACTAATTGAAAAAAAATGGGTCCAGTTTCATTGCTGGTTTGACATCAGATCTTAACCCCCGCCCTTCTACTAGCAAATCCTAGAGACGATGAAGGGCATTCAGAAGGTGACGAAGAGCATTGTGTAATGGAATCTATTATTGATTCAGCGCCGCCAGAATGAAAAGGAATCTGACATTAATTGCTCAATCAGAGCCGCTGGAAATTATGTATTTATTTTCACCAGCCATTCTGACTGCTCATTAAGGAGTGTTTGATACGGTTGGGTGGAGTTCTGTAGGATAATGAGGTGTTTACAGTGGATGCGTATGCTGATCGGCTGCAGTTATTCTCTAACAGCCTCATAATTAGCTAAGAGACACAGAGCACTGGGAAACGCTACGTGACTTTTGTTTATTTTCTTAACAGGATGGACTTAATCCTGAGTCTCAGGACAGAGTTTATGCACACAGTGGGGGAGGCCTGGGCAGTGAACTTTAGAGTTTTCTTCCCACAGATGGCAGCCCCTAGAGATAAAATGGTTTGATGGGATTTGTTGATTGGATACGGACCTGTCATTGGTTCAGCTGAGAGTGCAGTGTTTAGTTTCAGTTGTGTATGGGAGCAGAACACCATGCAACATGCAGAAATAAAGACATAAGATCTGTTGTTTTGGTAGACACTTGCATTGTGATTTAATACAAGTAGACTTAAATTTGTCCTAATGCCAGATACTTAAACTGTATGAATATCCATCCATCCATCCATTTAAATTTAGGGGTCTGAACACATCACCATTAATGAGAGCAGCTTTATTAATGGAAGTATGAGAAAAGTAGTAGATCAGCTGAAGGCTTTGTTTTTCACGTACATGGATTCTTTATCACCTGCTATATATGCTTATTAAGTAACCTCAACACTGTTTGCAATGCAGATGATTGGAGGTGTTGTCTCTGTGACACTCAGTGGTAAAACCAGTTTTGAAGCAGATTTGTCTTATGTATTTGTGTCATAATACATAAGTTTCATTATGTATTGTTTTACTTTCATCTTAAAGATTACCAAGGCACCACGAAAAAAACCCTTTAATTTTCTGCTTTTTCTACAATAACTTCTCCAGTAGTGGACATTTAGGTGGACATATGCCCAAGGTCACTGTAGCCGTACCCTCCCTGAGCTGCCAACCTGTTCATTAGGGCTCCAACATCTGTGCTGTCACCGCTCAGATTTACATTATATCATTCTTTCAAACACGCAACCAAAAACACACCTCTGCTGTTTGTTCTGTAAGGTGCACATTTTGACCAGTGTTTATGATCATTTGTTGCCTACATCAGGATGGATTTGAATAATGACCCTTGTGTTTTTCTCTCAAAAAGAACCATTGCAGGATTATGACCCCAAGTGGAGACATCCATTAGACTTGGTCCTGAATCATCTCTCCACTGTTATGTTGGCCCATTGCCTAGAAATGGAGAGCAATAGCGGAGTGACAATTTGTCATTGACAGGGTTTGATTGATTGTGCTTGCCAGGCGCCCTGCTCTGCCGGTATCTGAAACTAATTGAATGTAATATGAGAGAGATAGCAAAGCATGATGACAAATGAGCAGCCTTGTGAGATTATTTAGAACCTATTGTAGGCATTATCCGACTGTAACGGTCGCTCCATTCTAGCCTCT
The DNA here is from genome assembly GCA_015052665.1 of Apistogramma diplotaenia. Lineage (NCBI taxonomy): Eukaryota > Metazoa > Chordata > Actinopteri > Cichliformes > Cichlidae > Apistogramma > Apistogramma diplotaenia. The sequence goes on along the minus strand of VOQJ01011961.1, from coordinate 7,935 downwards.
GACTGTAGCACTCAGATAAGTGATTGCTATCTTTAGTGATCACAGGGGCTTGTAGTTCTCATTATCTTGCCTAGCTTAGGCACTGTGTTGCTGAAACAGATGTAAACCATTTTTCTTTTAAAGATCGTCATTAAACTGTAAAGAGCCAGCATCAGGAGCAGGATCTGGCACTTTGTGATAGGGAATGTCTGAATGTCATGGACTCTGTTTGCCAGTAAAGATGAGGGCTCTCTTAGCCACCGAGCAAGCCTTTCTTGCAAACCAGGCAGCTGCGGAGGAGAGACGGGGGATTTATTTTGGTGAAGGACTGTGTTTGCCCAGTCATGCAGCACTGACGAGCACTGGGGCTCAGGGGTTTGGACTGTGGATGGAAGAAGATGGGGGAGGAGGGGGTCAGAGGGTGGAGTTGGGACCAGGCATGGTGCTCTGAGGCTGGGGGTTGGGAGGATGCTACACTAAGGATGCTGCTTGGCCCTCAAGAGCCATCTGGCCATCACCCTCTCCATGCACCCTGAGGGAGGATGAAGGACAGGTGGCAGGGGCTAGTGGGATGGCCTGGTCTTTGGGTATGGGATACCATGATTGGCTATGTGGGCCTCTTCAAAGTCAGACCCTTCACATACCAAATGCCTGCTCAGCTTCACGTCAAGAAAGACGTCCTTCATGACCCTGGAAGGAAGCCTTTTTCAGAGCAGCCACTATAGTGGCTAATGTGGGGTTCATTTTTGTTGTTAGCCAATATTGAACAACATAAATAATTAATTTAACCAAACGTGAATTGTTTGAGAGTCATCTTTTGCCACATCAAAGCATGTGCACAATCTTCCTCGAACTTCTCTTGTTGCCTAGAGCCTCCAAAGACAACAGTTGTACAATATGTGAAAACGACAATGTAAAGTGTTATCTGATTTCATCTAACAAAATAAAAGATGAATTAATCAAATGAAAATCCAAGCAAATCTCCCTCCACCCCCAATTGTATTTGCATGAACAGTTCCTTTAATTTAAGGCAGTGCTTTTTCCTTAGGCCTCCATTAATTTTCTGCCCTGCTGGAAAAAAAAATCATTCTGGAAAAACTGATGATTTACTTGTGTGTGTTCGACAAGAAGCTACATTTGAAACATATGAACGAACAATTAGAGTTCATTTTCTATCGTGTGCACGACACCTCGAACCGGTTTTTTATCAGCAACACAACCAGCAGGGTGTGTGATGGTCCTGCAGTCCTGACCTGCACAACATTGTAATCCCTGTGTGGGGGTCAGTGGGCAGGATCTGGCTCAGTCTGCTTCAGGGGAGGTGCTCCGGCTGATGAACAGGTGCTTCAGCTCGCTCCTGCGGTGATGGGATTTCCTCTGCTCCATGCCCATTGTATCCTCACACAAAACGCATGCAAAAAGCACGTTTAAAAAAAGGTAATAATTTTAGCAGGTGGCCGTGAATTGGGAGCAGTCTTTGTAAATTAAGGGCTCTTTTGTCTTCAGTGTTATTTCAGTGAATAATGAGGTTATAATTAAAGCGGAGAACCAGCATTTGTCATATCAGGGGAGAGCTTATTTTAAAGCTACTTCCCATCAGACATGGGAACTGCTTCCACTTTCACTGTTTAATTATTTGCCTCTAAGAACAGTTATTCTTGATGGCTCCTTGCCAGTGGATATAATTTATTAGATTATTAGATCGGTTTCATGTGCAGCACCTGTTTAGCTTTGGGCTCAGCATGGGACTGGAATAGATGCACACGGGAAGGCGAGTTTCTCGATCTAAAAGAAAAGGGTCTTTTTTCTTGTTTCTATCGTTACTTTTTGCTGCAGTGTGAATTCATGCAGCAGCAGAAGTTCAGCTTATGATGCTGGAAGTGTGTCCTTGTTTGCCTCACTGGCTTAATGTGAGTCCACTTCAGTCTTTGTTCGAGAAAGACAGAGACTCCGTTATCTTACGTTCGCAGCGCGTGTGTGCACGCGTGCATGTACAAGAAAGGGATTGAGCAATGTGTTTAGGTGGGGTTCTCCCAGCTTTTCCGCATTATGTTTTCTCCAATCCCTGCCCTCTCATCTTCATCCTGGGAAATACCACATGAATTCAATTTTACACACCAGGAATTTTCTAAGTGATAAGGAGGGATGAGGGGGGGAAAAGGTGCTGTTTTTCATTTGTAGTGGGGAACTGGGGGTTGCTGATGTTCCTCAAGCCAATCTTCTCCACACACGCAAACACTCCACAGCCTCCTAAACTCAGTCCCACCTCCATCACTGAGTCTACAGTGGAAAGTTGGAGAGGAGTTCAGACAGTAACTGTTGTAGTCAGAGTCTCCAGACAAGGGAAAGGTGGACAAGCTTTTGACATAGTGGCGACCTTTATTATGAGACAGATTATGTATTTGTTCATAGTGCTGGATGCTTTTTGCCTGCTGGGCCGGAGGAAACACAATGGGCACTGTGACATGAACAGTGTAGTAGAGAAACATTGTTTGAACTGAACTCAAGGCCCTTTTTTTCCTTTTAGCACTTTGCCAAAATCTCTCTGTCTGTCAGACATAATTTAACATTAAACAAAAGTACAGTTCCAAAACTTAAATGCTGACTTGCGACATACACGTGCATGTTTAACATTATGTGTTTACGAGTGTTGATCTTTATCAAATCTGACCCCATCTATCGTTGCACCTGTGAAGGTATTTAACCTCCATCAGATAATTCACGAAACCCTACGGAGAGGTTTAGACCTCCACACTACTTCTGCCTCTCATAATAAATAATCCGATGGCATGAAGGAGATTTTCCACTGCAGTCGTTCTCTGTGTAATCTGTTGAACATGAAGTGATGAATCAATGATTTCTTATCTCCACCCCCACCTCACTCCACCTTCCCAGACACTGCTGTTGCTTTTCTTTGCATCTTAATGCAAGTCAGTGTGCTTCAGGGTAGTGTTGAATCTGAAGCATAAATAACTTCTGCAGCATACACAGGTGAGAATTAGCTAATTATGACTTATGCTTGTTCCTGTTGAACTGACAGCTGCTTTCTGCTTACATGTGCTGCTCATTATAAGATGGCAAACAGTTATAAACCATACTTAAACAAAATCCTATTCTTCACTTGTTGGCATTAGTAATGGCATTAGTGACAATACCACTGGGATAATTAATATTTATATCACAACAGGCCATTATATATTCAGAATGCAGTTTGTTGTCCCAGGAGATGATGTTGCATCGCCTTTATAGCTGCAAGTTGCTGCCTCAGCACTATTTTGGAGGGTCGTGCTGCAGACATGCTGCTGTATTTGAACCATTCAGTCCCTGGGAGACCACTAAGCCGCCCATTAAAGCAGATGTTTTTCATGTGACTTTGTCTCATAATCACTGTAAATAAATGGCAGCTGGTGTTGGTAGGCAGCCAGAAAGGGGAACAGATTAACAGAAACCCTAGAAAAATATGTTTTTATTGTTTAAATTAAGACTTCTGAGATATACCTTGTTGCATGTACAAAACGTAATTGCTTAAGTAGATTAATTGCAATATGCAGTTGTAATATCTGTTGAATAGAAGCAGAATGAAACAGTTTCTAGTGTCAATTGTTTGATGCAATGAATTATAATGAGGAGGAAATAGTTCATGTCAGTCAACTCCAACATGATACCTTATATCTTGTTTTTCCCTCCATATGAAATGTGCTGGCCCAGGAGAACAATACTACAGTACTTCAAGAACAGTAATCACTTAGCGTTAATAAAAAAGGAGAGATTAATAGTGTCTGTAAATTGCAAACCAAATTGAAATTGATTGCCCAAGAGAAGCAGGAAAAGAGCACAGGATGGCATGTGAGAATACATGCCTGTAAGTTAGTTTTTTTAAATCAGCGATTAACAGCTTATTGTTCTACTTTCAATCAGTAACTCAATCTAAAATGTCCAAACTGTTGTTAAAGTCAGAGAAAGATGATCGATGTCTATGAATTCAGCTGTCAACCTGTAATGAATAATGCATTTATATGTAAACATTTGTTTGCATCCTGCCCTGTGTGGCAGGAGAACAGAACATGTAAGAAAATTGGGTCGCCATCTATTAACATCCCTACACACCGGAATCAACATAAGGCTGTTACCTTAATCCAGGCCACCTACCTCCCACCCCCTCTCCTATAACTCCCCATTCTAGTATCACTTACTGACATAATCAATACAGGCTCTCTGCTGTTATTGATCCAGGTTTTGTGTATACCCAGCTGCTGAGACCATACTGTGGCCCCCTGTCTGGAATCAAGGACCCAGAAAAGGACACTTGATCACCAGCACCTGGTTCTCCTTAGACATCTGCAACACGTATCGAACAAAAAGAGATTAGGGGAGAATGCAGACATCAAAGGCTCTTGCTTTATACAAAGATAATTAATGAGTGTTTTCTAGGAAATCTATGACTTTCTTTCACAATATAATGGAGTGCGCTCCTGAAGTGTGACTTGAGAGCTATACAGAGACTGATGAGTAATTTAGAGTCCTGACCTTTGATTAGTTATAAAAACATTTAAATGCCAGTGCCATCCTTACTTCAATAACACTCTAATGAAAGCCTCATTTAAGTTGTTGATTATGCTGCAGTGCTTTTGGTTTAGCATCTGTTTAGTCTGATTACACCTGGGATCATCTCCTGTTTCCAGGCCTTGCAGCTTTTTTCTTTCTGTTTCTTGACAATGTTCTCCAAAATTTTGTTTGAATTTTGTTGGATTTTTATTCTGCCAGTATCATGCAACATGTTTTGTTCTACAGTCTATTTAATGATATATTTACTCTATCTGCCTGGCTCAGAGGCTTGCATTTAGGTTTGCAGCCCCTTCAGACCTACAGGATCGCTGGCGATCCCAGCTGTTAGCTAATTTTAAATGCTGATAGAATTGCAACCACATAAGATAGAGCAATAATTATTTTTGCATATGATACCAGGGGATTTACACTTATATATGATGCATTCACTGTGTCCCAGAGTGCTGTATCCTTCCTGTAATGGGCTTGCAAAAATCATGTAGCAAGCTCTAACAACAAAATATTCTCCATGTGCTTTGTCATGTGCATTAGCATGTACAGCTATGGCATTTCTGTAGCTAGCATAATATGTAGCTACAGAAATTCTCAATTTCTTTGTGGGTTAGTGCACTTGTTAGCCACCTTATGTTGTTACTATGGATGACCTTCATACATGTGCTTACAGTCAGAGTTCTGAAGGTTCTATTGATGCACAGTGAATTGAAATATTCCAGTCGATTGTACTACAGCATGTATGAATGTAAAGATATGGTCTGGCAGACTTTTTGTGTTGTAGGTATTAAAAGGTTAACAAACATACTTTTTACTAGCCTATGCTCAGAAACACCTGGGTCCCACTGTTAGCAATTCAATGAGGGTTATAGACACTGAGTATTGTGCCATTAGTTAAACTGGAATCGTATACTGGAGTCATATAAGCTCACAGAGGTGCCTGCACATACAGTACATTATCAAATTGAAGAAACCTGTTGGGCATCGATCATCAAGCAGCCCCACTGGTTGGTCCAACTTCATCTACTAATATATAAACATAAAATTCAAAAATGCTGCAAAACAAACTTTTCTAATAGGGTCTGGCTCAGAGAAATCAAACAGTGGGTCTGACTGGTTCTCACTGCATGTCTGTGACTGATGGTTTCCTTGAGGCTGTTATTTAGTTCGATGGTAGGAGTGAATATTGCTCGGAGCATCTGAAGGCAGCTTTGCCTGTAATGACAGCAAACCATGACTGCATCACGGGAATTAAATTACCTTTAATTTTATCTTCCCCACTTGGACATATTACCTTCTGTCATAGCCAGTCAATTTAATCTAATAAAATCAAGTACGATGTGCTTGCCTTTGATTGATTCACATGGGTTTGGCTTGGCCGTCCTTGGCATAATTAAATTGTTGCAGTAATCTATAAGAATGCTAAGTTCTCAGTATTTTAGATGTTGTTTTAACATTGATTTGATTAGACGTCACGTGGATCAGAGGTGATGTGGATTTGTGGAAGCATCATGCTTTTGACAGAGCACAAATGTCACTGGGATTAGTGAAACTGATTAGATCTTGTAGGGTTTTGGACGGATTATTGTTGTCTGAATTCACACTTCCGAGATTAAGCAGGAGCTGTCGCTGAGAAGAAAAAAAGGATCGCTGACCCTCTTTCACACAGCGTAACTCCAGAGACTTGAGCAGACCTGTGTCAGCACTTTACATCTCTGTTTCCACTTTCTCCCGTTGGTCTCTCACTACCTTGTGAAGTATTGTAATTTCATCACATGAATTTGTTACAGAGCTGTCAGATTAAGATGATGTGTTTGATGTAGTACAGTAGTACCATGATGAGATTAAAGCAACAAGCAAGGCTCTCTTTTCCTCCTAAACCCCACACATCTGTGTTGTGTAGGTAATTCCCATCATTTGTGAAGACAGAGGAGCTACAGCAGGGTTCACCCGACATGGGCTCAAGGACATCGCAGTAGTGTAATCTGAGCTGCTAGCAGGACTCTGAGGGGGGCGTAGGCTACCATAAGAATGGGAACGCTCTGTAACACAATCGCGCTTCTTATGAACACCACAGGGCATGTGTACACAAACACACACACACACATTCAGATTTTTGAATGCGCCTCGTAACCTCACCATCATCTCATTAGAAAACTCCTCAGTGTGGCTGGCTGCTTTAGGCTCTTACACTCTCATTTTGATTTGACATTCAGAGGTAACTGATGTACGTGTGCGTTTTTGTGTTCATCTAAACAGTGATCACAGTCAGTAGATCGATAAAGAGCACATAAGGGCACTAATCAATACCCATCAGAGTTCCGCTGATCAAATATTTATCCAGGAAGAGAGAGGAGGATAGACTCCCCATCTGCCTTCTCATCTATCTCTTATTGGTAATCTTCTTTTTCCACATCTGTCTGCACATGCCTGACGCTCTGTCTCTGCAGTGGGAGTCAACCTGAGGCTCCGTAGTGCCGGTTCACACAGAGATGCTTCGGGTGGGGGAGCGTGTTGACATGTTAAAATCTGCCAATAGTTAATCTTTTGAGGAAATACATCCTCGATTACCTTTGTAACCACCGTAGACGGCCAATCAAAGATGTGATCTTGGAAAAACAATCAGTCACAACAGGAAAACTCTGCTTCTCTCTCTCAAGGTGGAATATTTCTTTCCAAAATCCTGTAACACCTTTGAGTGTCATAATTGGACAGGTGCTTGTACATGAGTGTAAAAATGAGCACAATACCAACCACTCCATGTTCTCCATGTTCTTTGAACTGCTCGTGCTGCTCATGTCGACACGACCATGAATTTAGGATTATCCGTTCTTTTCACTTCTCCTGCATTTAACACTTCACTGCTCTGCTTTGCAGCTATCTATGGCATAATTTTATCAGGCAGAGACAAAGCCATTAGCATCTCACATTAGCGGACAAGATCCATCCAAAGTGCACATGATAAGAACATGGGAAAACATGTTAATTTCTTGCCTGCTGGGAGCCTCTTCTGTCTCTCTCTGGGAGGAAAACCCTGCATGGTTTTGTTCGGTGTGATGATTACTGGGGTATTTTGTTATCCCGCTTGTGTTAAATGTGTGTTTATCTGTCCACTATCCATTCTCCAGTGAGTTTAATCCTGTTTGAGTTGTATCGGGTTCAGGGGGTTAATTCACTGCTTGTGTTTTCTCTCCCATTAAGCTTCTCCTTCCAGCTGTTTCAGCTGTTGGCAGCGCATCTCAACCCTCTTACATCAGCCCTCCTTGGCTCGCTCAACTGTGGTTCTGGCAAAAGCAGGTAGCGAGGGGAGGAGATGCTGCAGGAGAGCAGGAGGTGGTGCCGGTTGGCTGAAACAACGAGAAAGTGGGGGGGGGGGGGGGGGGGCTAAAGAGACCCCCG
>VOQJ01011960.1:0-11520 GCA_015052665.1 Apistogramma diplotaenia | reverse complement strand
CACACACACACACACACACACACACACACACACACACACACACACACACACACACAGGATGGATCTGAAGTGATACTTCTGTAAAAGAGTTCATAAATAAATTAAACAATAAGTAGCTTGCTCATACTGCTCTGTACCTTCGTGTCAGCACAGTCTGTAAGGCCCAAGTCTTCTATGATGGTGTTTACTCGGTCGTGTTTATCTGCGGAGGAGTGATGCTTAGGGCTGAGACGCAGGTTGGCACTGAAAAGAAGATTCTCTCTCACACTTAGCGTGCCCATCAAAATGTCGTCCTGGAACCAAATGATGATGCAGATAAATCACTCACCAGTATATAACGTTAAAGGATATGTTTGTATCTGTGTACCTGAACCACATAGGCCGAGCTGAGCCTCAGGTCAGAGGTGACAACTTTGCCATTCACCAAGACATTTCCCTGGCGCAGTCCAGCTGGATCCTTCCTTCCTGCAAGTAAATCCAGGAGTCTGCAAAGAGGATAAAAATACCCAACGTTAGGTGGCCTGTGCATGTGGATGGGCTTGTGTATCTGTAGGAAAATGTCTTACGATGTTTTACCACTTCCTGTGGCACCCATGATGGCGTTCATCCCTGGTCTCATGATCCCACTACAACGAGTCAGGTAAAGATGGCAATGTTTTAGCCACACCAGTGATCCTTAATACATGAGTACTACTTTCATGCTTAAAAATATGCTCTTTCCGCTTAAGCAGTACGGGGAGTACAGGGTATGCTGCTGATCTTTGTCATAGCTTGTCAATAATGGTAAACATCATCTTTTGACCAAAGCTGTATGGCCAAACATGTACATTAAGTCCTCTCTGTATAAATTCACTATATATGTACTTTTACTATGCTAAAAGTAGCATGCACCCTGTACCCTGTCTCTTTCTGGGAGAAGCCCGGTCCGGGAAGTGTTTTACACCATTATAAAGATGATCATTCAGAAGGAATTTGAATTCAAGTGTTTATCCTGCCAGATCATCTTTGACTCTTTTACCTGATCTCGGCTTACCAGCAAAACAATGTACCAGCTCAAAAAATAATAACCATGGTCCACACGGAACAATGTAAACATGTTGAGTGTCACATGCTGTAGCTCCAACATTTTATCAGTCATCACCCTACCTTACATCTTGAAGAATGACTTTTTCAGGACCTATCTTGCGGCAGAACTTTGTCTCTCGAACACAGTAGAGCAGGTTGCTGAATGTGACAATAGGCCCCCGATCCTGAAAATAATCATCAACATTGTAAATATCCTCCCCCTTAGTCATCTTCAAACTGCAGTGCTACCAGCAAAAAGAGAGGTGAAGAGAGTCCGAGAGGGAGCTGGGTTCAGAGAAAAAGACGGTGTGACACAGAGAACTGTGCAGGCTGATGGAGATACAGGTGAGTGAAAATGTAACCAGTAAATATCTCTTGTAGTCCATCTGATCTTTGGACTCTCTCAATCCTTATAGACCCTGTGGCTGAAAGAGATAACGTGGCATTGAACTCTTCCCTTAAAATCTCAAGCACAGCAGTATTTCCACCCATGAGTGCTGCAATCTATGTAAGTAATTTGGTGGTAGCTGATGATGATAGTATGTATTTGTAGTATAGTGCTGATTCTTGTTGGTACTAATATATATATATATATATATATTTAGCCAGTTTGATAGAATAATGTAGTCCAGATTTGAAGTGTCTAGGTGTTGTCGTTTTAGAACTGGACCAGTTCTAGTGCGATATACATACAAAAAAATGGCCCTGTATTTGAGTTTCACAAATCAGAGAAAGGTTTCACAAATCATAAACTTGGTTTTATTTATTCTACCATCCATGGAGAATGATGTAGTCCAGACTTGAAGTGTCTAAGTAGTGTAGTTTTTTAACTAGAGTTGATTAAAGATGTTGAAGGTAGCAACAAATTAAGTGGAATCGTCCTTTAGCCATTTCCCGAATCGGAAGCTAGAAACCAACTTCAGCTTCGTGGTCAAAACTACATTATTTTACTGTTCCAACATCACTGTATATTCAGTGTATCGGTGCGCGTTTTGTGCCATAAGCTCGCGTATTGCTAAATGCAGCGCTCTGATTGGTCAGATCTGTTTATTCGCTTTAGAAAGTCAAAAAAATCCAACTTGATCCGAAAAAATAAATGCCGCAAATTTGTCCCGTGAAATGAGGCGGCTGGTGTGAACGGCTGCATTAAAAACAGGCGAGTCCGAAAATTATTTTTAACGCACGAAACATTCACATGAAATTTGAATTTGTGTAAAGGCCAGAACAGGCACGGGAAGAGATTGAGTTTGTTGTGACTCCCGTCAAAAGTGACTGATGTAATGAGAGAATCCGCTCGTTTTTCAAAATAAAACGTCGTTCAGACTCAGATAAAACGAAAATGATCTAAATAATTTATTATTTTATCACGGGCAGGTACCAGACGACTTACATACCGGTACCTGAGGATCTCTGATTTAAATTAGACGAGAAATGGTTGCTTTAATTGGAGGAGAAAGCGATTTAAAAAAAAAAAAAAAGTAACTTAATGGGCCAAATTATATTATATTTTGACATCTATTCAAGGGCCGTAAGTGACCGCGGTCCGGGAGTTTGAGACGCCAGCTCAGAAACAATTTGAAATGAGGGGGAACAAAGCTATTTAATAACTGATTAAGTCGTGTTTTAGACTGTTTATTGCTAGAATGTTTTAGCGGTACGCAGAACCGGACCGTACCGGCTTACTTTCACCGCTGCATGTAAGTAATAAAAGTGCCATCCATTCTACCATTGTTAATACCTATTTATTCATATTCATGTTCATAAATAGCAAGAGACAGTTGTAACACCAACAGGCACAGACTAGCACTGAAGGTAATCTTGTTTCCTCTTCTTGGATAAAAATGTGCTAAATGCACATAAGACTGCCCTTAACACACACACACACACACGCACACACACACAGTAACTTGTTGTTACTCTTACAAATAAGAAAATACATTAAAAAGCAACTCCTTGCGTCAGGATTTTTGGTGCTACAGCCTAACACGACCTTTGGTTTATGGTGGATAATGCAATGTAAATAATACAGCATTAGGGAAAGCACTGTGTCTGTTTACTGACCTCATGACTTTCCTGTCTGTGAGCTACTGTTAGAGAAGGTTTTAAGATTTAGCAGTATGCGCCTCAATGGCCACTGTCCAGTAAAAGAGTTTGAATTTAAAATGAAAGCAAAGAAAAAGTACACAGTGTGAACAGGGTGTCCTTAAACCTTTCACCACATAGTTTAGATCGACTACTATTTCCATGTTCGGGCTGCCCCCTACCGCACGGAATCTATTATAGCAGGCTGAGAAAATCATTCTGGGTGGGATCAACATTGTTTTTCTCCGACTATTTGTCTTTTTGTCACTGTCCAATCAGGCTTCGTGTTCAGCATCAATTACTGCCTAGAAATTTTTTTTCAACCAATCGCTTTACAGCACAGTGAGAAATTGGGAGGGGCTAGCTTCAGAAATTCCGAGGTGTTGTCATCGCGTTCCTCAGTTTTGTGTGTTTAGCACTGGGTGTACGGGCGCGGTGTAAAATATCCACAATGCGGCTCTAACAACAGCTCTGTTTTTATTTTGTAAGCTGTTGGGGTTGTGTTCCAGTATAAAAGAGAAAGGACATCGTTACGTACGGCCGGGGAACCAAAATTCCGGTATTTTACACCAAGGCTAGCTTATAAGCTATTAGCTAACGCCTAACGTTAGCTATGGAGGAGAGGAAAGAGGAGGGCGAAGCGGAGATCCAAGAGCACGGCCCCGAGCACTGGTTCTCGAAATGGGAACGGCAGTGCTTAGCGGAAGCCGAACAGAATGAGACAAACGAAGAGGACTCTGAGCAAAGCCAGCAGAAGCTGTGGCACCTATTTCAGAACTCGGCCACGGCGGTAGCGCAGCTCTACAAAGGTATGCCGGAATCCAGGCTAAGCTAGCCGCCTGAGCTAACATTATCGCTGGGCGGAGAGACACAAAGGGCACCATTCAGTTTGACACCGTTCACTATCCCAAACTTTTCTCTACAGTTTAACCAGCGGTGTGTGTCACTGTTGTTGTGCTGTGTTAGACTGAATAGTATTTTCTTTTAAACTTAGGTTAAAACCGACTCTTGTTCGGTTCTCGTCTTGATATCGCGGCCCTGTTTCGTTGCTAGCTAACGATACCATATGCTAAAGCTACAATCCACTAACAGCCGGTCACCGTGTCAGAGCGTCGGACAAACAGGGGCTGAATGTAGCTCACGGTGGCCCGTAGCTGTCAGAGGTCTCTCGAGTTTAACGGACTGAAACGAAGCCTCGGTTAAATGCCTCCTAAAATACCGGGGTAACTCGCCAGTGCGGGTCACACTTGATTGCAATTGTTCGCCCGGTATGTACACAATACGGCTTACACAAAAAAGTGTTTTGTCTGTCGGTTATCAGTTATACAGCAAGTCAAAATGGCGAAACACAGGGAGGAGATTGGAGGCTGAAAACAGCACGTTTGTTAACATTTAAACGTAAATTTTAATATACCGTGGTGGTGGATGTTTAGAAGTTATCGACACAAAGACATTTTATCCCAAGACGCAGTACAGTTTCCTCTTTCTGATGACAGTGATTCTTATATGCAGAACAAAATGGCGAAAGGATTACCATAAATGTGTTCTTGTGGAAATTTTGTTCTGCTCGGAAGGAACCTGGTTCCGTGTCAACTTATCTCAGAGGCACACGTTAAAAACGGGAAATGCACTTAAATGTCGATCACTTAGTAGGGTAGATTTGTCCTGTAGGTATTTATTGTGCTAAATGTTTTAGTTGGCTTGCTCACAAGTTTATAGAAGGGCTTTATTTGATGTCCTAGCTTTAATATTTATGCTGCACCATTTCACTAGTACTTAACAATTACAATGTTTGTCCACCACTGTCTAGAAATCCTGCTTAGTCAGGTACTTCTCCTTAAAAGCTCCTCCTCACGGTTTCCTAAAATCGGGAACTCACCTGGTAAGTCTTAACCAGCCAGTGCTGATAAAATGGAAAAAAAAATATATTCAGGAAAACTGAAATCTTCATAATGTGACTTCTCTCTCTCTCTCTTTTTTTTTTTTTAAACAATCTGATAATTAAATTGTCCAGTGTCTGTAATCACTTTTCACAGAAGCATTTTAAGATTATGCATGAAGTAGTTTGAGGCTGATGTGCCAGATTCTGAATTTGAAAATGCTCAAAATCACTCAATGATTCACAAATCTGAGCTCTATCAACTAGTCTGCCGACTTTTCTTTTAGGGCCTTCAAAATGAACAAATAATTGCTTCAAGGCTTCCTGCACCATGTGGCTGTCATTGCTTACAAAGGCAAATAAATGTGTAAAGGTGACTTAAAAGCTAAATGATTATAAAACAGCTGTAGTAGACTGAAGACTGCGTTTCTGGTGGCATCCAGTCTTTAGCTGCATGCCGTTCTAAAATGGGATTTGTCCATTGAAGCAGCTGAGCAGCCATCTTGTAGCAGATTTAAATTTTGAATCTCCTGTCTGTACAATTGGCCATAACTTCAATTTTAGTTGTCACTAGGACATACAAAGCATAAGTGTTGAATTGTCAGGCAAATCCAATAACATTATAACTAAAGTTTATCGACTTTATCCAAATGAGATTTAAAAAGCTTCAGCTTATGGAGAAGTTGCATAAATAAATGGTAAAAGTATACTTGTCTGCAATGTTGAGTAAAAATGTCCATCTTTCCACATACAGTCGAAGCAGTCATGAACCTTTAATGTATGCAGGTGTTAGTGTTATTGGTTAGTGCCATTTATGTTTTGGTTGGTTTGGGGATGGGACAGCAGGCATCTTTAGTATTTTCATATCTCCCATCAATTTATAGTTAAGATGCTCTGAGTGCCCTGTCTCTCCTCCCTTATGCAGTGCTGTGAAAGTTATTTCTCCCATACTTGATTTTTTTTTTATGCTTTGTGTATTTGCCACTCTTACATATTTCAGATCGTCAAACAATTTTTAATATTAGACAAAGATAAACACATTAAATACAAATTACAATTTTAAAACATGATTTTGTTTATTAATGGACAAAATCTATCCAAACTTACCTGGCCCTGCGTGGGAAAAATAATTGCCCCCTTAACCTAATAACTGGTTGTGTCACACTTGGCAGTGAGAACTGCAGTCGAGTGTTTGTGGAAAAGTGTTCTGTGTTCAGCAGTAGCTTTCTTCTTGGAACTTTCTCATGGATGCCTTTTTTTTTTTTTGTCCAGTGTTTAATTATGAACTGCGACCTGAACTTGGGTAAGCGAGGCCTGCAGTTCTTTAGATGTTATGGCTTCTTTTGTGGCCTCCTGGATGAGTTGTTGATGTGCTCTTAGTTCCGGCCACTACTGGGAAGGTTCATCACTGTTCAGATTTTCTCCCATTTGTGGATAACAGCTTTCACCGTGTGTCACTGCATTCTCAAAGCCTCAGAAATGGCTTTGAAACCCTTTCCAGACTGATCGATGTAACTGTTTCTCAGCTGTGGATGATGTGTTGCTTTCTGAGAACTTCTAGCCTACTTCACTTTGCCAGACAGGCTCTGAAGTTTTTACAAAATTGAGAAATCAGCAAGGGGGCAAACACTTTTTCATGGCACTGTACAAAGTCTCTGATAAACTAAAAGTACAAGCGGATCACAAACTGAACCCGGTACTGACAAACTTACCTCATCTACATGCATCTGTTTTATACAGGACATATTTCCATACTGCTCAGTTAATGCTGACAAATTCTGTTTGCCCAGTTAGTTTATAGTTCTCATTTCTACTTATGCTTTTTTGTTTTCGTCCCTGAAGAAGAATCACCTTGTTGACTAACTTTGTAATTCACAGATCGAGTATGTCAGCAGCAAGGACTCTCCCTCTGGGTGCCCTTCCAAAATGCAGCCACAGCTGTCACTAATTTGTATAAAGGCAAGTAACATGAGACTGTTAACCATTATGTGGTTCAGTCTTTTTATGGTATTTTATATGTATAAGTTGTGATTGAGTACAGAGATACTGAAATCATCTTTGTGTGCAAACAGAGAGTATGGAGGCCCGCCAGCGGAGCTATGACCTGGGCATCCACTTAGGCTACCAGCGCAGGAATAAAGAGGTGATTGCATGGGTGAAAAAACGCAGAAGAACTATCAGGCGAGAAGACCTCATTAGCTTCCTGTGTGGCAAAGTTCCACCACCCCGTACAGCTCGTGCCCCACCCAGAGTTTCCGTGGTGTCTGCAAGCAGACCGTCACCCCCAGAGACCGGCAGCTCTGTGGAGACCGACCTGCAACCCTTTAGAGAGGCCATCGCACTGCATGGTTAGCCAACATGCCTGAAATGTGTTTTTGAAGTTGTAAGGCTGAAGTTCATATAATGAACCATATCTTCATCTTATTTTTTTCTTCTTCTTAGGCCTCAGTGGTGCCATGGCCAGCATCTCTGTGCGTTCTGGTCCTCCTGGTTCCCCAACTCACCCCGCACAGTCTCTCAGTCGTCGTAGGAATGGGCTTCATGATGTGGACCTCAACACTTTCATAGCTGAGGAGATGGCACTCCATTTAGATTCTACCACCAATCGTAAACGAGGCCCTGCCCCCTGTAGTGATGTCATTACAGACTCTCCCACTCATAAACGTAACCGGATGCTCTGAACTTACCTACACCACTGATCCCTCTCCTGTCTGCTCCTCAGTGGCCAACTGGACAGCTGATGGGGACTGATGCCTTGGCCAACCACTGAAATCTTCCTTAGTTGCAATGCTACAAATAAAGAAAAAAAACAACTGTTCTCTGCCCACATATTTAGCCCCTTCTTTACTCCCTCCACACCTTTTCTTTGCAGGAAATTTGGTGTTGTCTCAGATGTCCTCTGTGGTAGTCTTGTTCCTTTTTAGCAGATTTACTTCCCTGTTTGTCAGCCCTCTGTCGGTCTGATATCGAGGCAAGCACACTTTACACTTGAAATTCTCGACGTACAGAATGTTGGGATGATTTTTATTTTGTTTTCTTTGGCCGGGCTCCTTTGTGCTTCACATTCAGTGATCAGATGGACCAGACTGTTGCCTACAGTTTGTGGTTTTCTTCCCCTTTTTCTTCAAGCATACTTTCTCCTCTTTTGAGTGCAGGCCAAACCAGACTGAACTAAAACCCAGGCTCCTTGGGAGGCCAACTGCCTCCCTGCTGTGTGGCTCGACTCAGACTCTTTTCAGCGCGTGCATCTCATTCTGCTGCTCTGTGTGTTTGCGTATCTGACAGCAGAACTGCCACTTACTGTGTCGTACTTGTCTTTGCCTTTGAGAAAGCTGCTACAGTATCTCTGGTTTTTGTGCAACAATGAGTGTGTGTGCGCTTGTGGATGCAGGGTTCTGGAAAATCCAGTGTCCACTTGACGACTTCCTATTAAGAAATTCATCCCACTTATATTTTCTTTAGTTGCTCTTTGCAGTCCAAACCAGCTTTTTAATCACGAAGCATTCAAATGCACACATAAATGGGCTGACAGGCTGGGGAAAGCAAGATGCATCTTTTTGTTTACTGTTTTAATGCACACACCCCCCCCTCTCCCCACTGTTTTCTCCCCATGCTGTTACCTGTTGTAACATTATAAATAATACAAATGGCGGTACGCACAGTTTCCATATCAGTGTCCAGATGCACTTGATACAGCACAGGCTCTTGAATTTTTCCCCCGTCATTACGAGCAGTTAACAGTGTTTCAAAGGCTGCATTTTGTTTGCATTTGACCCATCAGTAACTTGGAGACTGTTGCATTGCCAGTAACTTGTCTCTTCATTCACAACCATTTCACACTTGTGACTTCAGCTTTAAATCTAGAAAATTACAGGGGGCAATTGCCCATGAACTAATGGAGGGCTGATGGCTGTGATATTTTACTTTGATCAGCCTGGTCATGGACTATTGGGTGTGTCAGTTCAACAAGACACTTGTTTTTGCTGATTTCACACTGCTTTGTGATACAATCTTGTGTAATGTGTGTACATAAACATGTAGGTGCTGTTATATGTGGTACATATTGTAAAAAGGAGTGCAAATCCATTGGGATGTCAGTGTACAATAATGATTCTGACATTAAAGGACAGTAAAATGTTAGACTTTGAGGCTTTTTTATTTTAGTGGATCTTATTTCAGTGCAGGATGAGTTGTCCATCCATCCATCCGTTCTCTACCGCTTATCGCATTCGGGGTTGCAGGGTGGCTGGAGCCTATCCTAGCTGACACAGGGCGAGAGGCAGGGTACACCCTGTACAGGTCGCCAGCTTGTCACAGGGCCAACACAGAGAGACAGACAACCATTCACACTGCCTTAGTTCTTGCTCAAGACAAGGGCTACAATAAATTGGAAAAATTGGGGTTTCAGCTAGCATCTGTTGCATTGCTGTTTAGTTAACTCATGGCTGCTTTTGTCACCAAGGTCAGAAGATCATCTGAATGTGGCTCCCAGTCGGAATTCAGCAAAAGCAGGTTGTCACAAGCTTTGAGTACATTGCACAGTTCAGGATCTCCACCACAGGGGGGCGATAAACTACATTCTACTGCTTTATCAGGAGAGGCTTAATGCACACACTAACATGAAAGGAGTTTAAAAAAAGTTCCAACTGCTCTTCTCAACAGTCTTTATTGTGATGTTTCTTCTTTCCATCCATAACTTGTAAGTAGTTTGAAATTCTTAGCAGGTACATTTATTAATTGGGAATATTTACACAGACTTGTTGAAGGGCAAAAAAACAAACCTAAATATCAGGGGAAGAACAAGTTACAAATGAGCAATATTAATGCTGCATTTAATGACAACTGGAGGGATTTTCTTACCGGGAGAAAAAAGAAAAATGCTGCTAAAAGCTGGATTTTCTACTCTGATTCTTGTAAGGTTTTTCAACACCGGAATCCACATTTTTCCTTTCTCACAGTGAATGCTAAATAAGCTTGTTTTGCCATACTCTAATAAAACAGACAACATACCCTTTTCCCCTTTTTAGTTCTGTCCTTTCTTCAGGTTAGTGAATTATGCAATTTCGCAAATAGAGGTTGCCATGGTTTATTAATCCCATGTTCTGCATTGAAGGTGCAGAAGTTGAACAGGAGATTACTTTGAATTTTAATGTACAAAGTACATTATATTGCCAGAAGTATCCACCGACCAAATCATTGAATTCTGGTGTATAAAACAAGCACCTCGGCATACAGACTGCTTCTGTAAACATTCGTTTAGTGAATTCCAGCGTGGTTCCCTGACAGGACGATACCTGTGCAACAAGTCCAGTTGTGAAATTTCCTCACTACTAAATATTCCACAGTCAGCTGTTAGTGGTATTATAACAAAGTGGAAGTAATTTGGATGAACAGCAACTCAGCCACAAAGTGGTAGACCATGTAAAATCACAGAGGAGGTCAGTGGATGCTGAGGAGCAGAGTGCTCAGAGGTCACCAACTTTCTGCAGAGTCAATCAAGACCTCCAAGCTTCATGTGGCCTCCAGATTATCTCAAGAACAGTGCATGGAGAGCTTCATGGAATGGGTTTCTATGGCTGAGCAGCTGCATCCAAGCCTTACATCACCAAGTGCAATGCAAAGTGATGGATGCAGTGGTGTACACTATCACTGGACTCTGGAGCAGTGCAGGTGGGTTCTTCACACTTGGTGGTACTTGTCTGACTTCATTGTGCCAAGTGTAAAGTTTGGTGGAGGGGAGATTATGGTTTGAGGTTGTTTTTCAGGAGTTGGGCTCAGCTGGCAGACTGGTGCAAAGAGCTGATGAGCAGAAGGAGTAATGTACTTAGTTCATCGACAGTGTCGTCATTTAACAAATCGTTTAGGGCCACGGAAGTGAATCGAGAACTGGTGCCAAATTGCCTCATCCTTTGGCATTGTGTTTCTCCAAGCTTATCCGTTCCTTTAATCAATGCTAGCATGTTTTCCTGACAGTTGCACATTGCAAACAAATGATGTCAGACTCATGGCAGCAAAGCTTTCTCACATGCATGTCTTACTTCTGTGTTTACAGACTAGGAGATAATGAAACAGTTGCATTGATGGGGAAAGCCTGTGCAGGCCTATTTTTTTCATCTCACACAGAAAATGTATCAAGAATCAATAAGGGAGCTGATAAAGAATCAGACCTTTAAACAGTATTGATGAAGGCATTAGTATCAATAAAACCTTATCAACGGGCTCCTCTTATTGTCATAGGCAGTGACATGAATATCAAGCACTTTTTAAAGCTTAGACCTCCACTGATACATTTTTTGTCTGTTTTCAGCCCTGTTTGTGTGTCATGAACATGTACCTAAAATAAACTAGCACTAAAACCATGAAGCCTTCTCCTCCCCACGCTTCCCACCACAATCATTTCAATCAGCACAGAAACTCTCTTCTCTTCCATTCCATCTTCACCAAACGCTGTGTGCTTATGCATTTTTATGCCATTTTCCTGTAACTTTTGCTAC
>VOQJ01011959.1:40600-52941 GCA_015052665.1 Apistogramma diplotaenia | reverse complement strand
TGTCTGTATTGGGGAGCGAAAAACCCACTGAATAATTTAGAAACCATCTCCATTACACCTGCTTCAACTACTAGCGACACCACCTGAAACTGGCAGATGTATGAATCCACAGTGGATGAAGCCTGATCCAGGACTAAGATCCATTTCTACTCCAACTTTGTTCAAGTTGACCTATCTAACTTTCCAGCTCCACAGTTTTCTTCTTGGACTCTAACAGAGTAGCTTAGTATGGCTCACATTTCAAATTAGCTTTGACTGGGCTCATGGCCCGTCAGCTCATCCTCTGTCTGAAACTAGAAGTTTAGCCCCTCCCCCTTCAGGGAACTTGCCTCTGATTGGCTGCCCCTCGTAAACAGGAGGTAGGTGGGTGGTGTTTCTATACCTGAGAAGACCATGTTCAGGCAGTTTTATCTCTGTCATTGGTGCTGGACAAAAATAATGTCACACGCATCAGCATGTGCAGTTTTTTGTGTCATTTTGACTCTGTAATGTTGGACAGGCAGCATGCCTGAGCAGGCAGAAGAGGCACAAGTGTTCGAGTGGGTTCGGTTATTTATGTTACGTGCTGGCTCAACGAAGTTGGCAAGGGAGGGGTCCACACAAGAGGTTTACTTGAATAAAAGATCATTATTTAGCACTGGCCATGTTTAACGTGAGTATCCAGCGTTTTTTTTTTCTCATTACTTTGATCAGCTCACAGTTTCCTGTGCTTGGTCATTAACAGGTGAATGTGAGTCAGCAGCACACCTGCAGAGCAACACAGCGGCCGAATCACCACAGCTTGAGAACATTTTCCTCAGTGCCGCCTCCACCCTCGTCACATGCTAGGCCAAAGAAGTTTGGGGTAAGAGTTCATTTTAAACGAAAACTTTAAGACATTAAGTTTTAAATGTTCCTTTTGTCTTAAAGGCCAAACACATGGCTGACATTTAGTAGCACTAAGCGACTACTATACAAGAAGCATTTGTACGTCCTACAAAATCTCCTCCATCACTCATCAGTAATTGAGTAGATGACCCAAAGGATATGGATGTGTTTCGATAAGCTTACCAAGAGTTTATCTGCAGGTAGAAAACGAACCAAGAAGCAGTTTATAGCAGTTTATATGTAATATGAAATAAATATCTGTATAACTGCGCCTGTTCTGTGCTCTCTTAAAGCCTGTGACGTGGAAATCTTTAGCCATAACGTTTGTTCTCGGAGGTGCTTTTATCGGAGTGATGAAATATTTCAAGAAGGAAAAGGAAGAAAGTAAGTATTTCACTGCACATTAAAAACCAATGTCAATATGCAGAGAAACAGTGTATATAACCTTCATTTTACACATGTAAGTGTTAAAGGAAGTGACGGGCTGTAAATAACTTTCTAATCATGCTGTAATTGGCAGTGATTGAAAAAAAGAGGAACAAATCAATCGGGAAGCCGGCGCTCGGAGGCCCGTTTTCACTCATCGATCACAACAACAAGCCCACCAAGAGCGAGGACTTCCTCGGCCAGTGGATCCTCATCTACTTCGGGTTCACCCACTGCCCCGACATCTGCCCCGACGAGCTGGAGAAGATGATCGAGGTGGTGGATGAAATAGGTATTCAGGCTGGTTTTCTTCTGAAGAGGCAGTGAGGATTTAAAGTCCTGATTTTACTCAACGTGTGTGTTCTTTGGCTTTTTGCAGACAAAATAAAAAGTCTTCCAAACTTGACGCCGCTGCTCATCACCATCGACCCTGAAAGGGACACAGCCGAGGCTTTAGCTTCATACGTGAAAGGTACAACTGTCACAGTGCAGCTCCGTGGTAACCACACGGAGCTCTGAAGCTCTGCTGATGCATAAACTTTTAAAGAGAAGCAAAGATAATATTTACATGAGAGCACCTGACCCTCACATGCTTCATTCTTCAGTGCAGAAGTGGGAGCAAACACAGGCTTCTCCTGCACGGAGGAACCTTTTAGCCAAAGCTAAAGGAAAACCACTTTTCTGTTCATCAGATGGTCAAAAATCACAGCAAACAGACATTTGCACACATTTCTGTCTAGTAAAGTAACACAAAGCATTTATTGTGCACAGATCGATCACCATAAAAAGCCCGGTCTGAGCCAGGATGAACCTGATCCAGCACTCGCGGTGACTGGTCAGACTGAGAGGATAAGATGCTGAAAAAAGATCCTGAATTGATTGTTTGGGAGGTGTTTTGTTTTCCTGCTTAAAGCTGACATGTGAGCAGGCAGCAGCGTGGCACTGTGGCCTCACAGCACGAAGATTTTGTATGTAAGGTTAAAGGGTGAAACATAACTTGGAGCCATATAGTTTGCACACATTTCCTGGTTATAAAGTGGAGCTGTTGAACGGCTTTAATCCCGTGTTCTTGGATGTTAAACATTCATATTGTCTCATCTTTCAGAGTTTTCCCCAAAGCTGATTGGTCTGACGGGGTCGACGGCTCAGATCAGTGAGGTTTCCAGAGCGTTCAGAGTTTACTACAGTCAGGGGCCAAAGGATGAAGACAACGACTACATCGTGAGTCTCTCTGCTCTGGTTCAGCTCCCTGAAGCCGGGATTTGCTTCAGTTACCAGATTCACGTGTCTGTTTTCTTTAGGTCGATCACACGATCATCATGTACCTCGTGGGACCTGATGGAGAGTTTGTGGACTATTTCGGACAGAACAAAAGAAATGTGGAGATCAGCAACTCGATAGCAGCGCACATGAGAAAGTACAAGAAGGAAAAATGAGCCGCAGCTCGGTAAAGCCGACACGGACTCAGGCTCCTCCTCCTCGGGCATGTCTGCCCACCACCGCCATCGTATCCTGGCTTCTATTTATTGTGGATCCACTGTTCCATAAAGATACAGTCTACAGTGATGCTCGGTGGTGTGCAGAGTGCTGCATGTTGTCATTTTATTTCCTGATTATTCATTTTGCATTGCTGCTGAATTAAAAAAACAAATATTCCGATGAGCTCAGTATTTGTAATTTCTGATGCAGATCGTGCAGCTCGTCCTTAAAGGCAAATGAAGCAAGTCTGTGATCATTTTTTTCATCTGAGGATCTGAAGAGCCAGGTGGAGTCAGCAGGTCACAGATGAGCTTTGAAAACAAAATATTAGAATCTGTTTCAAAGTCACAATTTAAAAAAATGGCGGCAGCATCTCTGTGCTGGTTGCATTTCAGATGTTCATCCTGCTAATACCAGGAGAAAAATCAATCAGAGCAGGACCGACCAGCTGATAACAGGAGCTTTTTATTGTGTGATAAATTAAACATCAGATTTGGCTGATAATTAATTAGATAATGTTTTAAAAATAACTGCTCAGTTAGCTGTGATGAACCTGCTCTTGTAAGAACCACCCCAGAAACCGAGAACCAGAAGTTCCTCCTGCAGCAGAAGATCAACCTCTAAAAAACAGCAATTACCAGCATCTTTGAATCAGTCGTCATGGTCGTGACAGCATCCTGCAGTGATATTCAGTCTAAGCTTAGAGATCCGTTTTTTAAGGAGGACTGTGAGCTGCATCAGATCACCTGGCCTCCACAGTCACACGACCTGAACCCAGGTGAGATGTTTAGGAGTGAATCAGAAGCAGCCATGAAGGTTAGTATCAAAGCACAGATGCTTGTATGTGTTTAAAGCTTTACAGTTCAGTATTGTTCTACACTGCAGAGAAAATGAGTAAACAGGAAACTCCTGACCTTTCGTCCTGGATGCAGACTGCCGAGCTGCTGGTATTTGAACGAAGAAATGAGGTGTCAAAGACATTGTGTGGATGGATGGAAACTGTTTCCACTGGCGGACACTAGTGGGAGCTATTTTTCCACTATAGATAAACTATCGAATATCAGACTGCATCAAGTCATCCATCAGTCTAGTATTTGATGCTCATTTCCAGAGGTGGGCACAGAAATGAGGATTGTTTAGAGGACGAGCCACTGCGTTGCTGGGATTAGGGATGCAGCGTAACCACGACAACGGCACAGTGACGCGGTATCGACTGATCTGATCATCTGCTGAGGAAAATTTAATTCAAAACACTTTTAGCTAGTTGGTATTATCGGGGAGTCCATGAACGCTGAGTTCACCCACAACGCGTGAATGCATTCAGACAGCCGTCATCCACAGACTGATTGTCTCATTAAAAAAGCCGGGAATGTCTCCATCCTTCCCTGTGGAAGAAACTGTCAGCCAGCATATAATCATGTCTAGCAGACGACAGAGCGGGGCTGTGATCTTACCAGCCAATATTGATTTATTAATATCTTTTCCGCCTGTGCACCTGTTGTAGTTCCTCCTTTAGAAATCGGATTAGAAAAGCAAACACAGCAGTCGCTTTGGCTCACCGAGGCCAGACGCCGCGCTCATTCCTGGGGGAGAGTTCTGCGGGCCTCCCGGCTCTGACTGTATGGAGCCCGGGGAACGAATTGATTTCTGGATTAAAAGAAATGTATTTATAGCCTCAGCGTAGGATTGTAGTCAGCTGATTAGATATTTGTGCTATAATTATTTATAGCAATTAGAGATTGAAAGCTTAAGTTCAAACCTCATGTTGACCTCTTTGAAAAGCCCTGGGCTGATGTTTGCGAACACTAGAGGAGCGAAAGGACTGAAATTCTGCTTCTGTGCTGTACTTTTCCTCAGAACGAGCCTCACTCTAACAGCAGTGAGAGCGCAAACACAATCTCATTATGATTGATGGCACGGCGGATCTGTGAGGCTTTCAGGCTCCAGCAGCACCTTGCACAATTGGCTCATTGTGCGCAGATCAATCGCGCTGTCAATCTAAATGCACTTTAGTGATTTGTGTCTTTGCTGCAGCGGCTGTGGCTCAGAGGTGACACACGTCTGTGGATCAGGGTTTAACCCTAGTCTGGGAAAGCTGAGCGTGAGCTTGAGCACTTCCACATGCACATTTGCTGCCATGTTGAGACTTAACGGAGGGGTCGGCGTAGTGCGAGCCCCCTTTGCCTGTTAGGCCTTCACCTGTCGTCCCAAAACCAATTATAATCACAGCTGTTGCCAGACCTTCAAGTGACAGCACGCTATTAAATCTGCACCAATTAGACTGTCTGTGCGCTCTCACACAAAATGCCCATATCACACAGATAGCCTCAGTATTACCATATCATTTCCTCTGCTCTGAGAAGAAGTAATTATAAAAGGTCAAAGTTCAAGCCGTCAGGCGGCAAAACGTATTCAGTGTTCTTTGTTTATGAAGCATATGCTGTCATAATAAGATATGTTCACAACAAGGTGAAACTGTGATTTTAGGGTCAAAATACTGAATCAAACTAACGATCATCCAATGAGCAATGACATCACGGTAGCTACGTCCATATTTATTATAAGTGTCTCTAAATAGATCATCAATTCATTGTTAGTGGTTACAGGAAACATTTCTGTTATGATTTACAAGCTGGCGTATTCGAACATCGAGTCTAAAGCTGAAAATGTGACTTTGTGTTCAGGACCGGCTCCACGGCCTTCGTCACGCTGGATTTAGAGA
Source organism: Apistogramma diplotaenia (assembly GCA_015052665.1). Taxonomy (NCBI): domain Eukaryota; kingdom Metazoa; phylum Chordata; class Actinopteri; order Cichliformes; family Cichlidae; genus Apistogramma; species Apistogramma diplotaenia. The sequence goes on along the minus strand of VOQJ01011959.1, from coordinate 47,447 downwards.
AAACTCCCCAGTTTGTGACTGAGAGGAGACGCAGAAGGCGACTCAGAGGTCACAGGCTGCTCTACTCCTGCTGCCGCTCCAGGTTCAGATTAATGGGAGGGGGTGGTGTCGGGAAGGGCATCCTTCGCTGTGGCGACCCCCCCTGGGAAATAAAGGAGCAGCTGAAAGTGCCATCTTTATATTGTGTTCATTATGACTTTAAACTAGCGGCTCGATAAACTCATTGGGGAGCTTAAATCAGTAGATTCCTGCACAGCAACAAGAGCCTCCAGGTTTAAGGTGCCTCCACACTCGTGTTCTCACTTCCTGTCTGTGGTTTATTGCGGTTTTGAGTTTGGTGCCTTTTTTGATCCTGGTTGGTTTCTTTGTTTCCTCGGACCCTCTTGGCTTTAGTTGTCAGGGCTCTGTTCTTGGTTACAGTTTGTTTGTCTTCATCATTAAACCCTCCTTTAGAATTCAAGTCCCGTCTCCTGAGTCCTGCATTAGCTCCAAATCCTGCCAGTCATGCAGGACACGAGCCACACATGAAATACACAAACATATAAAGAAAAAGAGCAACTTAAAAAAACAGAAATTAGGAATCAGGTGTCATTTAAATGTTTCAAACATTAACCAAACTTCTGTCCTGTAAACTTTAACATGTATTTTTGATCGAGGTTAAAAACTTTTTAAGCACTTTTTAACACAATTTACTTAAATTTTTTATTAAAACCCAAATTTAATGACTTCCAAGACTCGAGTTGATTAAAGAAATCTTAAACTTGCTGCAGAAGAAGGTGAAATACTCTGACTTTAATGTGGGGAACTTTCTGAGTAACCTCAAACACATCTGCGCTACATCATGTTTGCTGACGGAGGCACATTAATATAAACTTACTCGAAGGATTTTAAATGGATTTATGGATTCTCACTGATTCTGTGAACTGATCAGTCCTCCATGAGCTGTTCTAATGATTTTTAGTAGAATTCAGAAAGAGGGAAAATATGTGTGTGTCTTTCTGTGTGTGTGTGTGTTTAATTTTATGTTTACGATACATTATTTTACAGTTAGAACAAAAGAAATCCAAGATCGACTAAATCTAAATAAGCCCATAAATGAAATTAAATATGAGAGGTACAGAACACACAAGTGAAACACAGAGACGTCTTAGACTCCAAACAGCAGACTTATGAAGCAAAACCAGCTTTTAAAAATAAATCTGGTTAAATGCAAAACAATGTCTGTGATGCTAATGTTGTCCACCAACGCCAGCTGCCCCCATAGTGTGTGTGTGTGTGTGTGTGTGATGGGCTCTGCTCTCCAGAGTTTCAGCGATGCCCTAAACGACCTAATCTTCCCTGATCCCACAAAATGAGGCCCGCCACGCTGAGCCCGTAAAGCCTCTAAGCTGCCGTCCATACCATTCATTGCTTTTTAATGGACAGGCTGAAGGATTACAATTGAAACTGTTTAAAAGTGACACAATACTGCTAAACATAGACGGTTTGAAATACAAAATGGACATACTTCGCTTATCCAAGAGCCAGATCTCCAAATATAGGAGCAGCAGCATCCCCGACCATCTCGTATAAAAGCTGCCAAAGTGTGGTGAGGGTGTCTGCTCAGGTGTCTGTGGGGTGGTGTTGGAAGTTTAACAACAGCCCACACAGTTCAGAGATTTATTATTATTATTATTTAAAGGCCTGAAACACTTTCTGACTCAGGTAAGTAACATGTTTTTTTCATTTTTCACCATCTTGAGTTCATTTTGAAACATGTTCTTCATCCTTATTGCACAGCTCAACAAAATGAGTGACGCAGACATGGAAATATTTGGGGTGGCCGCCCCATACCTGCGCAAATCCGAGCGGGAGAGGATCGCGGCCCAGAACGTGCCGTTTGACGCCAAAACTGCCGTGTTTGTGCCCGACCCGAAGCAGGAGTACGTCAAAGGGAAAATCAAGAGCCAGGACGGCACGAAGGTCACTGTGGAGACCGATGGTGGCAGGGTGGGTGACATTTCGTCTCTGACATCCTGCATCAGTTTTTCTGTCGTTCATTAGAATGGATGTTTCTAATAAATCACACCTCAGGTGGTCACTGTGCACGTGGATGACTTTTGGCCCATGAACCCCCCGAAGTTTGACAAGATCGAGGACATGGCCCTACTCACGCATCTCCACGAGCCAGCCGTGCTCTTCAACCTCAAGGAGCGCTACGCTGCCTGGATGATTTACGTAAGGACACCCTTGAATCACCGCATCTTTAGTATCAGTCAGTACCGATAGTTTGCATCCTGATTTATTTCCTTATCTTGTTCATTCAGACCTATTCTGGGCTCTTCTGCGTGACTGTGAACCCTTACAAGTGGCTGCCGGTCTACAACCCGGAGGTGGTGGCAGGGTACAGAGGAAAGAAACGCCAGGAGGCCCCCCCGCACATCTTCTCCATCTCCGACAACGCCTACCAGTACATGCTCACAGGTCTGACCACGTACCTGCTATCGGTCGTGTTTGTGTACTTTTCCTGAACATAATTATGGATAATTAAAAGTATAATTATTAAAAAAAAACAAAAGAACAAAAAAATTCTGTTAACATGATTTTTTCAGACTTTTGAAAATTCTTATTTTTTAAATTATAATAATACACAACCGTTATAGTGCATGATGAAACTGTGTTTGCCAGAGTTAAGCATAAAAAGAAAAATGCTGGAAACTTTTTTCCAAAATAATAAATACTTATACTTATAAATAATAAAAATAATAAAAACTGAATCCAAAATATAAATGTCATAAAGAAATTTTATTTTTTTACATATTTATTTATGAAAACTGATATTGTGAAAATAAATATTAATACTAATGAGGTGAAAGGTGATGTTTTTGTAATGTTGTGCACATGAGATAAATAACTTGATAGAGCAGTTTAATTATCAGCAGTGCACAAGTTAATTATACTGTGAGAACAAGTTATTTATCTCGTGCACACAAGATAATTAAATTGCAGGCCAACTTAATTAACTTGTGCACACAGAAATTCACACATGCTTCATTCTTGCTGCCCTCAAACACAAACACACAGCAGCAGGAATCACTGACAGCAGCAGGATAACACACGATGTTCATGGGTAAGAAGGTGGAACTACAGGAACGGCTTCCTGACAGACGCCCTTCTGATCATTGGTGAACAGTAGATGGATCGACTGAAGGGTCAGATGAATCTCGCAGATCCTGTATCAGGTCTTTGTTGGATTTTTCACTTATTTCTTAAGGACGTGACTTTCAGATGCTGTTCATGTGCCGTAGACGGTTTTTAGGCCGGCAGCTTCTTCTTTGGTGCTCCACTCGTCCAGTTTCTTCAAATGTTTTGCACACCGCGCCAAGCTTTGGGCTAATAACTCTTTGGGAATCACCTTGTTAGTAAAAATAAATACTACTTTGTGCACGTCACACTGTTGGCATTTCTCATGGATTCAACTAAAGGAATTGAAATAAACAATATGCTTTTGCAATAGGCTGCAAAGAATGGGTTATTGCTAGTACTGGTAGCATGAGGCGACACCTGAACCCTACCTAGGTCCAACTCTTCCAGAACGGCACATCAGTGTGTGCCATTACCAGCAGTCTAAGGAACAGGGACGCACAGACGGCACCCCGACTGTCATTAGGTGTCTGGATCAAACCCCTGGACCCAGTCAGACCGATGCAGTGAGTCCTGGGTTCCTCCCACACAACAAAACCTGGAATCATGCGATGAGAGTATCCAGCATGAAGGAATTGATACCACTGGCTCACTCCATATCAGGGCTTAAGAATCAGAATCAGTAAGTAGCACTGATCCTGATGGCAACACTGTGCATAGTTGCTATGGATACATGAGTTTTTTATTATACTATCAAGGTACATTACTTGTTGAGATAATCGTTCCCCAGTGAGAACTCAACTGTACACTAAAATAAATAAACTATATGAACTATAACTAACCCAGCTAAGCCAAACCCTACTCAGATATCACCCAGCTTCTTTCCTTCCTTTAGATCGAGAGAACCAGTCTATCCTGATCACGTAAGTATGACTTTATTAGTGTTATTATTTATTTATATTTATTTATTTCCCCATCATTCATATGATTTGACATTTTTATCAGTGGAGAGTCCGGTGCTGGGAAAACAGTGAACACAAAGCGAGTCATCCAGTACTTTGCAACAATTACATCAATAGGAGACTCAAGCAAGAAGGAGCAACTTGACAGTAAAGTGCAGGTTCAGTCCACTTAAAGCTCCTTCTAATTATCTAGAGATGAAAGACAAACTGAAATATTCTTTTAAACTGAACCTGTGAGTTTTTATTTTGCTGCAGGGGACTCTGGAGGATCAGATCATCCAGGCCAACCCTCTGCTGGAAGCTTTCGGGAACGCCAAGACTGTGAGGAACGACAACTCGTCTCGATTTGTGAGTTGATCCGACAAACGTTGACACTTCACTATCAGTTAGTTATTAGTTAGTTGGGTGATGACTGTGATTTTCTAGACTTTTCTTAACTGATCCAGAAACCATTAAAATAGCAAAACCAACATTTAAGCACTGTCTGTTTACATCCAAGAACCCTCAAAGATTTTCCCTGTGCTTATGAAACCTTTCCAGGGAAAATTCATCCGCATCCACTTTGGAACAAAGGGGAAGTTGGCGTCAGCTGATATTGAAACTTGTAAGTGCCAATTTTATTAGTTAAAATTAGCTGCAGCTTTTCTGCCATGAAGTCTACTCAACTTATTAGCTTTATTAGATTTTATCAGTGCATGCTTTTTACTAACATTTTGATTTTGATGCCTTAAAAGTAAATTCATTCTCTAGGAAATCATGTGCTAAGCATGCCCTGCTTTATCAACTAGCTTATTCAAAATTGCAGTTCACAGAATAAACATCATGAAATTTTAAATATGACTTTAAACTAATGGCTGATGTCATAAACTCACCAGTAAAATATTTATTGAAGTTGTAAATTTAAGTGACCACTGGGGTCTTTTTCCCCATAGACTTCAGTATAATCTGACTTATTTATAAAAGCAGAGGAGTCGCCCCCTGGTGGCTATTAGAAAGAATACAGAATCAAGGCACTTCCCACATTGCCTAATAATAGTTAATATCAATGTAATTAATATGTGGTTTTACAACCGAGGTCAGTTAGTGACGGTGTTATTACACATTTACAAGCAAAAATAAGCTTTATAATCGCAGGGAGTAAGAGTGTGTGTCCACGAATGTTCATGTGATTTATATGAATATACTTATGAACGATTAATATTCTTCTCTCATTCCAACTTTTGTAATTTGTCTTTTATTTCTGCTTATTGCCAGACCTTTTGGAAAAATCCAGAGTGACTTTCCAGCTGCTGGCGGAGAGGAGTTATCACATCTTCTATCAGATCTTGTCAAACAAGAAGCCCGATTTAATCGGTGAATATACCAATCAACGAGCTCTGCTGATGACACAGTTTCCGTAGCATCTGGTCCCGCGCAGCTGTCTATCAGCTGTCTGTCTGTGGTTCATTTCAGAGATGCTGCTGATAACCACCAATCCTTATGATTACCCTTTTATCAGCCAGGGGGAAATCACTGTGCTGAGTATCAACGATGCAGACGAGCTCATGGCCACAGATGTAAGTCATGCACTTAATTACAGTATTTTTACTCATAAATTTTGATATGGAAAATTACAACATAAGACAAAACTCACACCTCAAAACCCCCAATTTTTGTTCATTTATCGTATATAAATTAACTTACACGTGTAAATAATTCTGCATAAATTTACCCCTGCAGCACAAATACATATTTTACATTACCATTAATAATTTGGACACTAAAGTAATGCAGAGCATCAACGCGTCATGACAATTAAATGTCCCAAATTATAACACTAGCACTGTGTCCGTTCTTCAGAGAGCCATTGACATCCTGGGGTTCAGCACCGAGGAGAAGGTCGGCATCTACAAGCTGACGGGTGGCATCATGCACAACGGGAACATGAAGTTCAAGCAGAAGCAGCGGGAGGAGCAGGCAGAGCCCGACGGCACTGAGGGTGAGACGTCTGAGGCGCGGCCTCCAGCTTCGGTTTAAAGTAATACAGAGTCTGGATGTCTGAGACCACCACAGGAAGAGTCTCACTGTAAAGATACCAGCGTGAGGGGAACAGTCTGTGCTGATGAGCACAACTCAGCTGCTCCATCGAATAATGAAGCACACAAACCTGAGTCAGTAGGTATTTTACTGTAAATGATGCTACACCCGGTCTCTGTCTTTGAAGTGATCCTTTCAAGGGCAACGAGCTCAAACACTGATTGTACACAGAGGAAATAACTCTGGTCACACAGCCGTCTCCGACCACAGTGTGACTGTAGCCTCAAGTCTGGGTCATACCTCAGCTAAATATACTGAAAAAAATATATATGTGGCATAAAAAGGCATGTTGTTATTATTTTGGTTGGTAGAAAATATTTTTAGCTGGTGAATCTTCCAGAAAGTATTTCAGAGGTCTTTGCACGACCTCCTTCAGCTTCGGTGTAGGCATGATTTGACCTCTGAGTTTGACCCCGTTTGTTCAGAATAGGCCTTTAATGCTGCCACTTCCACCTGTTTCTGTCTGTCACTGCCATATTTCTAACAGATGAACAAGGCTGCAGGTTCCACCTGAGCGACACCTGAACGCAGCACAAGAAAGTCTGATCTGTTCTTTTATGTTATGTTTTTTTCCAGTGTTAATATGACAGAGTTTGCTGATCTTAGCTATCCATCCATCACTTCTCTTAATTTCTTATCTATCTTAAGGTTGGGGGGGGGGGGGGTTTAGCCTTTTCCCCCTAAAA
>VOQJ01011959.1:0-28725 GCA_015052665.1 Apistogramma diplotaenia | reverse complement strand
TGGGGGGTGGGGGGTGGGGTGGCGCGGCGCGGGGTAACTCTGTGGGGGGGGGGGGGGTGTTCATTCATAAATACTGAAATAAACCTTTTGGTTTTCCTGTAGAGTAAAACTACAGCTTACCATAAATATGGAATAAATTATAAATACAATGATATAATTTTTTTTATTACTGGAAATATAAGTAATATGAGTTAGTATTTTGCACGTCCATCGATTACATTTATTGTCAGTCTTATTATTGCAAAGCCTGAGAACAGTCTCTCACACTGATGGCCGATCAGAGTGATTTATTTTCAGGCTGACGAGCTGCTGTTCACACCTGCTTCCGTGCACTTCTCCCTCTAATATGATGACATATCAGATTACAGACACTCACTCACGCTTATTCTAAATGTGGCCATGTGTTTCCACCTGCCTGTGATGCTCACACGGCCTTCAGTGCAGCCGCCCTGGATGCGGTTATGTGCTAACTGGTAATCAAAGCAGACACGTTCTCTCAAGGTGGCTGGTTATAACCAGCTCTAGGAGAATTAATGTGACAATTAAAAATAGCTTTAGCAGAATTATGTATGAATATTTTACTTTTTTTTACCTTTTCTATGAGAATAAGCAGCTTTTTTAAAACATTGCAGAATTTTTCAGCTCACCAGGTGATATTAGATAACAAGCTTTTGGATGTCAAGTTAAGCACATAAAATGAACATATTCAATCCAGTACAGAAGTACACTTGTATTAAAATATTTGGAAGGTTACAAAGTAACAACACTGAGCAGGTGTAACAAGAATGTTTAAAAAGGAGTACAATGATATCCTTTATATCAATATTAAAATTAATCAGACAGAGATGTTATAGAGTGCAAACTGCATCATTTAGAGAGCCATATTTTGATCCTTTGATATGTTGTATTTGTATTTGCTGACTTCACATAAAGAACTTTGGAAACCTGAAGTTTACACTGAAAAACTGAGGATAGAGTGACTGCATGTGATGTACTTCGAATAAAATAATTTATTATGAAATTAAACATTAAAATATCAGAGCAAAGCAGAAATAATTGTGCTCTCTTTCAAATGTTACGTTAACATTGTTCTTTCACCTGTCTTGACTTAATTAATCCCAACAAGGTGCCCTGGAGGTGAGCGAGCAGCTGGTCCTTGAGCTCAGGATGAACGTGAAGGTCACGATTCATCGCGGAGACAGTCTTCATGTCAGATTTATGCCCGTTAATAAATGCAATGACAAATTCTCCCACTCCAAATCAATGATGTCTGAATGCACTGAATGACCAATTAAGCGCTTCATCGTGCGTTAAACGACACGCCGTCCTGCAGAACGAGCAGAGGCAGTTATCGAGAGAATGGAAGGCATGTAAAAATAGTGCCTGAGGATCATCACCTGGTGCTGCTGACATGTTCTTATTACCACTGCAAAATCCTGTGCCATATTTAAGTATCACACAGAGATCAATAATGCGCCGAGACTGACATTTGGACAGAGTGACATTGCCAAGTTTGGAGCATCCGGTTTGCTTCAGCAGCACATCCATCTTGATAAAAGGAATTTCAGCCTCCTGCTGGTGTTCACTTAAAAGCCCATCTATCTGCCCTTCAGGTCTCTGCACCGTTCTCACCACTCGCGCCCTGTTGTTTCATTTCACTGAGCCAGGGTCCGGATACCTGGTAAGTAAGAAAATATACTCAGTCTCACATAAATTATTTGAAAATTTACCAGCATTCCTCGTTTCTTTTTAGAATTCAGCATGAGCAGTGACGCTGAGATGGCCCAGTACGGGCCAGCAGCCATCTATCTCCGGAAACCGGAGAAAGAGAGGATCGAGGCCCAGAACCGTCCGTTCGATGCCAGGACGGCCTGCTTTGTGCCCGACGCCAAGGAGCTGTACATCAAAGGCGTCGTCCAGAGCAGAGACGGTGACCAAGTCACTGTGAAGACTGAAGCTGATGAGGTGAATATTTCTGCACACAGCTTCATCATAGGTGGCACCTGTTACCCTAATACTACCATACAGTAACTCTTTGTTTTGGAGAAGGACAACGTCTTTGTGTGTCACATGGAATGATGGTTTCCTTTGTTCTCTGATTGCCAAGAAAAACATGTCACAATCTGACTGTCCTGGGGCAGGTTTAAGGTCTCGCAGTTATCTCTATGACCCGCGCCACAACTATTCGGTTTGGAGTAGACGAGCGATTAGAGGCGAGAAAGAGAAGTCAGAAAATAAATAAGTGAAAAGAAAAGAGGCTGCAATGCAACTGCACTGACAACCACAGTGTAGCAGGTAGCTGCATTCTGATTAAGAGTGGGGGTAAAGTCTGAGGCAGGAAAATATGGCTAAAGGGTTTGGTATTTACACTTCCACATCATTTGATCAGTGGAAGGTTAACCCAAGTTATAACCGACAGTTCAAAGATGACAGCTTTTACCTCAGAGGGTAATCCAAATATGGCAATGTGAGTATATCAAAGAGAAGCCTTGGCATTTAAAAAATGATGCTTTTACTGAGAGTTTTATTCCACAAGTGTCCTTCTGGATACAAACGAGATAGAAATCGCTTCAGTTTTGTTGAAAACTCTTTCAAATAATGACACAAATTGAATTTTTGCCAGATTTTGGAGGCAGAGGCAGTTTAATCCGTGTGTTGACAATTAGAGCTTAATGAACCTCAGCTGTACAGGCCAGTAGTACAATAATACGTTTGGACATTTGGAGTCACAACACAAGTGTAACAGAGGCAGACGGAGCCCAGCTCGGCTGCATTGCACATAGTACAGAAATGATCTGAACTGCTACATTAAATGTTTTTGCTTTATGTTCACTTCAGATTCTTTCATTTCATATTCCAGCCTGCTCTCTGATGCCTTTTTGAGCTTGGTGCTGAATCCCATTACTCCTGTTTCATCCTCTCCTCCCCATTCACTCTTCCAGATTGTAACAGTCAAGGAGGGAGATTGCCATCCCATGAATCCCCCGAAGTACGACAAGATCGAGGACATGGCCATGATGACGCACCTCAACGAGCCCTCTGTGCTGTTTAACCTCAAAGATCGTTATGCAGCGTGGATGATTTATGTGAGTAATAAAGGGCATTTTCATCTCTCTGTTTGACTCACAGATTTTTGTCCCTCGGCTCACATATATTCTCCTCTGCAGACCTACTCCGGGCTCTTCTGTGTCACTGTAAACCCTTACAAGTGGCTGCCAGTGTACGACCCACAGGTGGTGGCAGCCTACAGGGGGAAAAAGCGCATGGAGGCCCCGCCCCACATTTTCTCTGTTTCTGATAATGCATATCAAAATATGCTTACAGGTGAGAGCGATGACTGCCGTGAGCTTTTAGAAGAAGATTGAAGACTTAATGGCTTAATTTACAACATATGTTGGCTTGTCAGATATTGGTTTGTACAGCAGATTATAAACTTGGAGAGTCATTTTATTCTGGTTTTCAGTGGAGGCCACTGGCATTTTTTTTTACCTCCTCATCTTTTCTGAGTGTTTTTTTTTTACTAGTTTTGCATTTGGTTAGGGTCAGAGTCACTGCTAACGCATGAGGTCAAGCCTGGACCCTTGCACAGGTAGTCCAACTCCTCCAGGATGGCACATCAATATGTGCTATTGCCAGAAGATTTCCTGTGTCTCCCAACACGGTCTCAGAGCCTGGAGGAGATTCCAGTAGACAGGCAGTTACTCTAGGAGAGCTGGACAGGCCCATAGAAGGTCCTTAACCCATCAAGTATCTGCAGGAGTTACAGGATGAACGCTGCCAGAGTCCTACAAAATAACCTTCAGCAGCCACTGGACCAAACAATCAGGAACAGACTTCATGACAGTGGCCTGAGGACCCAAAGTCCTCTGTTGGGCTCCATGCTCACTGCCTGGCACCATGGAGCCTGATTGGCATTTGCCACCGAATATCAGACTAGGCAGGTCCCCCACTGGCACCCTGTGCTTATCACAGGTGAGTGCAGGTTCACCCTGAGAACAAGTGACAGACATGAAAGGATCTGGAGAAGCATTGGAGAACATTAAACTGCCTGTAACAACTGGCACGACCAGTTCCGTGATGGTCTGGTGAGGCATATCCATGGAGGGATGCACAGACCTCTAGAGGCTAGGCAACGGTACCCTGACTGCCATCAGGTGTCAGGACGAAACCCTTGGACCCACTGTCAGACCCCAGGCTGATGCGGTGAGTCTTGGATTCCTCCACATGTACGACAATGCTCAGCCTCATGTTGTGAGAGTTTACAGACATTTCCTGGAGGATGAAAAACTTGATACCAACGACTGGCCCCCACGCTCCTCTGTCCTGAATCCAATAGAACACCTCTGGGACATTATGTTTCGGTCCATCCAGTGCCACCAGGTTGCACCTCAGACTGTCCAGGAGCTCTGTGATGCCCTGATCCAGATCTGGGAGGAGATCCCGGAGGACCATCCGTCATATCATTAGGCGCACACCCCGACACTGTCAGGCATGCTTACAAGCATTTGGGGGCCAAACAAACTACTGACTAACACTTTGAGTTTCTGCCATAAAATAGGTGCAAAATAGACCAACGTCATTTTTTCACTTTGATTTTCGTAGTGTCTTTGAATTCAGCCTCTGAAAGTTGATCGTTTTCTTTTCCATCAAACAGTGAGGCATCCTTTCATTCCTAACACACTACCCAGTCCATACCAGTACTGATATGTCATGAGTGTTCTGGGCAGTGTATATTCATGTTTCCTGTTCCCGACAGATCGTGAGAACCAGTCTGTCCTGATTACGTGAGTCTGCTGCAAACTAAAAACCAGCCTTATATTTCAAACCATGAAAAAAATGATTTTATTGATTGTCTTTAAGTATTTCATTATATTTTGACTTCTCAGTGGAGAATCTGGTGCAGGAAAGACTGTCAACACCAAGCGTGTCATTCAGTACTTTGCGACAATCGCAGTGGCTGGTGGTGACAAGAAGGATCACTCATCTGGCAAAATGCAGGTAGTGGAAATACGACAAGAATTCAGCTCATGATCTCGTGACTGGATTTAATACCAAATCCCAAACATGCTGGACTTGTTTTTCAGGGAACGCTGGAAGATCAAATCATTTCAGCGAATCCTCTGCTGGAAGCCTTTGGTAACGCCAAGACTGTGAGGAATGACAACTCCTCGAGATTTGTAAGTCTTAAAATCAGAGAAGCCACAAAATGCTGCCAGATGTGTAATTTGCATTTTTATGGAGGGATTTTTTTCACAGAAGAATTCATATATTTTACAGGGAAAATTCATCAGAATTCACTTTGGAACCACAGGAAAACTGGCTTCTGCTGATATAGAAACGTGTATGTTTGCTTTTACACAATTTAATGATGCTCATAATATGTTTAAGATTCTCTGTATTGTTAGTTAGTTCCTGTAACTCCATGCAGATCTGCTGGAAAAATCAAGAGTGACTTTCCAGCTATCTGAAGAGAGGAGCTATCATATCTTCTACCAGATACTGACTGGACACAAGCCAGAGCTTATAGGTAATGTGAGCATTTCAGGTCTTAAAGGGTGATTTCATTTTAAGACACTTAAATTAAAAAACGTCCTGTTTCTCCTCAGAGATGCTCCTTATAACAACAAACCCGTATGACTTCCCCATGATAAGTCAGGGGCAGATCTCTGTGGCCAGCATCAACGACAAAGAAGAGCTGGTGGCCACAGATGTGAGTCCGTTCTAATCACGTTCAATGGTAAACTCACGTGTGCGTCTTAGCTCATTCTTTCTCACGTTTAACAGACTGCCATTGATATCCTGGGCTTCACCAGTGAAGAAAAAGTCTCCATCTACAAGCTGACTGGCTCTGTGATCCATTATGGGAACATGAAGTTCAAGCAGAAGCAGCGGGAGGAGCAGGCCGAGCCTGATGGCACTGAGGGTGAGTCCTTTGGCCTTTTCATTATCAATAAAGAAACTATGAAGGTCTTAATGTCAAACATGTCCTTTTGTCTCTCAGTGGCAGACAAAGTCGCCTTCCTCATGGGGCTGAACTCTGCCGACCTGTTGAAAGGACTCTGCTACCCCAGAGTGAAGGTGGGGAATGAATATGTGACCAAGGGCCAAACGGTCCCTCAGGTACGGTAACGGCTCAAAGGCTCCTAAGGTACGACAGTGTGGACCGATACCTGAACTTACTGCACAGGGGGAATGATGCACAGAGAAACTGTCACCATCCTTCTCACATTAGCTGGGAAACAAATCCTCTGATCACAGACAGATCTGTGCTTGAAATGCATGAATGTTTTATAAGGACTGACAACTCCAAGGACTCCAAAATGACACCCAATCATAAAATATTAAATTATTTAAAAACATGCATGAGTAATTTGATAAATCGTGTTAGGTACTGGTAACAAGTTTACTGGTTCCCATTATTCCAGTCTCCTCCAATATCCTTTACCTATTCAGGGAGACACCGTTCCTTCCATGTAATAACATGTCTACCAAGGCAACACCATGAATGCCAGTGTGCTGCCATTAGAATGTTTTCCCTAATCCTACACTTGTGCTAAACAGCGGTTGGAGAGTGTGGCACAAAATAGAATTACTGAAACTTTGTGCAATGAACTTATGACCTTGTTGCCTTTTAAATGGTTGCTTCAAAGACAGGGACCAGGTCTGGGACCACTCGCAGTCAGTTGCAGTCTTCAAAGTAACTTTGGTGCATCAAGACAGTGTTAAACAGCAATCAGACAGAGTCAGTCTGAGATGTATGCAAGTCTGTTGCTACTGTACCTACATACCGAGAAATTAACTTCTTCCATTCAGAGTCCAATCAGAACCTCATACTTGGGACACAAATTCAGAAGTAGTAACATAGTTGCTGCACAATGGCACAAAACCACAAAATGACAGATACTTGGCAACCTTGCTTTTATATGGTAACACAACCAGAATACTTTCAGCTGGTAACTCGTTAATCCAAATCCCCTGTGGCAGAGATGAGTTGCACTCTTTGGTTCAACATGTTGTCAGTCTGTCTGCAGTTATGAGTCAACCATTTCCAAGCCTTTGCCTTTGTATGAGAGCGACTGCAGTCAGTCCGAGGTGGTTGAGGATACTGAAAGTGCAAATTCTCTGTGACTTTGACGATAATGTCAATGTCACTGGTTCACTATCATGAATACTGTTACGGACTGGATAAAGTACAAAAAGACCAGATTACCTCAGCATGCTTCTTTTAATTAACCATTAATCAGTAAGTATATTTTTGATTTATTCCAAACAGTATTTTGGAGCTCACTGTGTATGATTAAAATCTCCCAATAAGGTTGCTAACGCAGTGAGTGCTCTGGCCAAATCTGTCTATGAGAAGATGTTCTTGTGGATGGTCATTCGAATAAATGAGATGCTGGACACGAAGCAGCCGAGGCAGTTCTTTATCGGAGTGCTGGACATCGCAGGCTTTGAAATATTTGATGTAAGTTTCGACCCTCAGCTGACAGCTTCCATTAGTCAAATATACTTTTTTTTTTTTGCATTTGTCAAATCTGGAGTTTTTGTTGTAGTTCAACAGCATGGAGCAACTCTGCATTAATTTCACCAACGAGAAGCTGCAACAGTTTTTCAACCACCACATGTTTGTGCTGGAACAAGAAGAATACAAGAAAGAAGGGATCGACTGGGAGTTCATCGACTTCGGGATGGACCTGGCAGCCTGCATCGAACTCATTGAAAAGGTCTTATATACCGCACAATTTTAAATATCAGCAACATAAATTCTTCAAATGTGATCTTATTATTCACAAGAATGTTTGGTTTCCAAGCCAATGGGCATCTTTTCCATCCTCGAGGAAGAGTGCATGTTCCCCAAATCAACAGACACCTCTTTTAAGAACAAACTCTATGACCAACATCTCGGCAAGAACAGCTGCTTCTTGAAACCCAAAACGGTGAAAGGGAAACCCGAAGCGCACTTCACTTTGGTGCACTACGCCGGCACCGTGGACTACAATATCAGCGGGTGGCTGGAGAAGAACAAAGACCCACTCAATGAGTCAGTGGTGCAACTTTACCAGAAGTCATCAGTCAAAATACTGGCCATGCTGTATGCACGCTTCTCCGGATCAGATGGTGAGTGTGCGTTTGCTTCCCAGCATGCACCACTAAAGCATCTTTGTGTTATATCACTGTTTTGAACATTTTCAACTACGTCATCACTGCAGAGACACCTGCAGGAGGAACCAAAAAGGGATCCAAGAAGAAGGGGGCATCTTTCCAGACGGTGTCGGCTCTGTTCAGGGTCTGCCTTTTTTTCACAATATAGAGATTCATCAGAAGATTTAGACTTCGACAAATTCACGTGTGAATTTTCTTGCAGGAGAATCTCGGGAAGCTAATGACCAATCTGAGAATAACTCATCCTCACTTTGTGCGCTGCTTGATACCAAACGAGACCAAAACACCAGGTACTTCCACTTGTTTTCACAGTTCTATTATCACATGACTGTAACTTAAATAATCACGACCTTCAATAATAGGTGTCATGGAGAACGGCCTTGTTATCCACCAGCTCCGCTGCAACGGCGTGCTGGAAGGCATCCGGATCTGCAGGAAAGGATTTCCCAGCAGAATCCTCTACGGCGACTTCAAGCAGAGGTAAACAAAAATTTTCTTTCTTTCTTTCTTTTTTAAATATTTCATTACTTTTGGTCTTGTGCTGAGATTTATAAATCCTCCTTCAGGTACAGAATTCTGAATGCCAGCGCCGTTCCAGAAGGGCAGTTCATGGATAACAAAAAAGCTGCAGAGAAGCTGCTGGGCTCCATCGATGTGGATCACACCGAGTACAAGTTCGGACACACTAAGGTTGTTAGCTGTTTGGGCACCAGGTTAAATCGTAAAGAAGACCAATGAGCAGTGAGATCACTAATTGCCTTTTTTCAGGTGTTTTTTAAAGCCGGCCTGCTCGGCGCCTTGGAGGAGATGAGAGATGAGCGGCTGGCGCAGGTCGTGATGTCCACTCAGGCTCTGTGTCGCGGCTACCTCATCCGGCTGGAGTATCAGAAGATGGTGGCCAGAAAGTAAAGATGTTTGCTGCGGTCCTGTGTGCTGGGGGAAACGGAGGAAGGAGGAAATAATTACATTTCCATTGTTCATGTTCTTATATAGGCTGCGCCTGCAGGTGTTAGCTGATTTTATCTTCTGAGGAATTCTTAAGTCTTAAAAGTTGATTCCTTCATTTCAAAGTGTCTTTAACAGAACTTTGGACATTTAAACAACATAACATAAACAAAGTTGAATTTTAAAGCTTTTACACATCCAGGGGAGATAATTGCAAACAAGTGACTAAATTAATTTGCCAATGTCATCATGCTGAATACACGAGCTTAGCAGTGGTGACTCTGATGTCATGTGACTGTCATAAATGTCATTTACAGTCTGTCTTTAACATTACGTCATACTTAAAGAGAAGCTGTGGTGATGATCTTTCAGAATAAAGTGAAATATTCCTATATAGATCCATCACAGCTAAAGCATGCATTTTAAACTGAGCTTCACTTTGACAGGGAAGCCATCTACACCATCCAGTACAACACCCGTTCCTTCATGAATGTGAAACACTGGCCGTGGATGAAGCTGTATTTTAAGCTGAAGCCTCTTCTGAAGAGTGCTGAAGCTGAGAAGGAAATGGCTCAAATGAAGGTGGATTTCACAAAACTCAAGGAAGACCTGTCCAAGTCAGAAACCCGGCGGCGGGAGCTTGAGGAGAAAATGGTCTCCATCGTACAGGAGAAGAACGATCTCTTACTTCAAGTCCAGGCCGTAAGTTCAACCACAGGAAGAACCACCTACAATCCCCACGGGTGCTGTAATGCTTTGGAAATAATATTGCTCCACAATCTTGATATTAGGAGGCTGACAACTTGCTGGATGCAGAGGAGAGATGTGAAGGTCTCATCAAAAGCAAGATCCAGCTGGAAGCCAAGCTGAAGGAGGTGACAGAGAGACTCGAAGACGAGGAGGAGGTCAACGCCGAGCTGACCGCCAAGAAGAGGAAGCTCGAAGACGAGTGCTCTGAACTGAAGAAGGACATCGACGACTTGGAGTTGGCCTTAGCTAAAGTGGAGAAGGAAAAACATGCAGTGGAAAACAAGGTGAGCCTCCACGCCACTGCTACGTCATCTCAGTGGAGGAGAATTGTTAAATCTTCCTTCTTAATCATCACTGTAGGTAAAAAACCTGATTGAAGAAATCACGAGCCAAGATGAAAACATCACCAAACTGTCCAAAGAGAAGAAAGCTCTGCAGGAGGCTCATCAACAAACGCTGGACGACCTGCAGTCAGAGGAGGACAAAGTAAACGTCCTGACCAAAGCCAGGACCAAGCTGGAGCAGCAGGTCGATGATGTGAGTACCTGTGCATGCAGAGCTGTTCTGTGTGCTGCTGATGTTGTTAAGATATATAAGATGGTTGTGTCATTAGCTGGAAGGTTCACTGGAACAAGAGAAGAAAATCCGTCTGGATCTGGAAAGAGCCAAGAGGAAGCTGGAGGGCGATCTGAAACTGGCTCAGGAGTCCATAATGGATGTGGAGAATGACAAACAGCAGCTGGACGAAAAGCTGAAAAAGTAAGAAGTGAATGCTTTTTGTGGTGTAGAACATATTTCACACCACCACTGAGCCACTGATGTGGTTTACACCAAATCTTGAGCCTACTGCACCCCCCAAATGTCACAGCAGAGACTCGTCGCACCAGGCAACATTTTTCAATCTTCTGTCGCCCAGTTTTGGTGAGACTGTGTGAATAATAACCTCGGTTTCCTGTTCTTCGCTGACAGCTGCTGTAGCCCATCTGCTTCAAGGTCTGCAGTGTTGTGTGTTCAGAGATGCTCCTCTGCATCGCTTGGTTGTACCGAGTGGTTATTTGAGTTACCGTTGCTTGAGAACTTCTTAACCTTCTTCTTCGTATACCCGTTTCCCAAAGAAAGACCCTAAAAACTCACACCTTTTGGGAACATACAGCACAGCAGTTTACCGTGGTTGTTTTATTATGTTTATGGGTAACTTGGAACACAGACAGTAACACATTTCTTACCATTTAGGCTTCACAAGTGAGACACAAAATGTCCAAAAATTCAGTGAGTTTTGCTTCTTTTGACAGGAACGACTTCGAGTTGTCAGAGCTGCAGTCAAAGATAGAAGATGAACAAGTGCTCGGTGGTCAGCTGCAGAAGAAAATCAAAGAACTCCATGTGAGGAATATTTGTAAATATCTAAGTGGGTGATTACACTATTAGCAGATAATAGTTTGGTAAAGATGAGAAAGACTTTCATTCATTTCCACTTATTCTGCTTTGAGTAGAATGACAATATAACACATATTGTATATATTATATAGATATAAGCTCCAGGTAGCCCATCTGGGAGCTCACTAACACATAGCAGCACTATCAGGGCTTCAAAACTTAAGGATTTTATTGCATGAGACAAACTGTGCAACCACTATTAACTAACAAATAAAATTCACAAATCACATTCACATCACAGGCCCGAATCGAGGAGCTGGAGGAGGAAATCGAGGCTGAGCGTTCAGCTCGAGCCAAAGTGGAGAAGCAGAGATCTGATCTGTCCAGGGAACTCGAGGAGATCAGCGAGAGGCTGGAGGAGGCTGGAGGAGCTGCCGCCGCTCAGGTCGAGATGAACAAGAAGCGTGAGGCCGAGTTCCTCAAGCTGCGCAGGGAGCATGAGGAGTGCATGCTGCAGCACGACGCTACCTCTGCTGCTCTGCGCAAGAAACACGCAGACAGCGTGGCCGACATGGGAGAACAGCTGGATAACATCCAGAGAGTCCGGCAGAAACTGGAGAAGGAGAAGAGTGAGTTGAGGCTGGAGTTGGATGACATGTCAAGCAATATGGAATCCATGGCCAAAGCAAAGGTTGGTTATTAAATATTTATACTCTCTTCAATGTAAAAAGATTACAACAATTTTTGATTTTTTACATTTGAAGATCAATTTAGAGAAAATGTGCCGATTGCTTGAAGATCAGCTGAATGAGGTAAAAACCAAAGAAGAGGAGCGTCTGAGACTCATAAACGACCTTTCGAGCCAGAAAGCTCGGCTTCAAACAGAAAACGGTGAGGAGGAAAGTAAAGAAGTTCAACCAGAAGTCAAATGAAGTCACAGATGAACCTGTTTTCATTTTCTTTGCATCTCCAATCCAGCTGAGATGTCTCGGCAGCTGGAAGAAAAGGAATCCCTGATGTCACAGTTAACCCGGGGAAAGCAAGGCTTTATTCAGCAGATTGAGGAGCTGAAACGACTTCACGAGGAGGAGGTGAAGGTAAGGTATGACAAAATACACAAATGTGAATGCTTGACAGTTTGAAGTGTTCACGGTGTCACTTTCATTCCGCTCAGGCTAAAAACGCCTTGGCTCACAGTTTGCAGTCATCGCGTCACGACTGCGAGCTGCTCAGAGAGCAGTACGAGGAGGAGCAGGAGGCCAAAGCCGAGCTGCACCGCTGCCTGTCCAAGGCAAACAGCGAGGTGGCTCAATGGAGAACCAAATACGAGACAGATGCAATCCAACGAACCGAGGAGCTTGAGGAGGCCAAGTAAGAACAACCTTCATATTAGTTCAAAACTGGGAGGTTCTTCCAGTGGGATCTAGTTATGACTCCACATTCTCCTACAGGAAGAAGTTAGCCCTTCGTCTGCAGGATGCGGAAGAAGCTGTGGAGGCCGTTAACTCCAAGTGCTCCTCTCTCGAGAAGACTAAACAGCGGCTGCAGGAAGAGGTGGAGGACCTAATGATGGATGTGCAGAGGTCTAATGCTGCTGCTGCTGCTTTGGACAAGAAGCAGAGACATTTTGACAAGGTTTTCATGAGATGTCCTAAAATTGCACGTTAATGTGACTGGTAGATTTAGAGGTTCAGAAGGTATAATATTAGAACTTCACAGGGAGTATGTGGCAGAAGCAAGTGGAATAGGTGAGAATTACTTTAATGGGTGTAAATACCCAGATAAATATATATGAGCAAGGTAAAAATAAACATCTTCAGACTGCATAGAGGTTTGTAGCTATGCAGATGACACCCAGCTTTATCTATCCATGAAGCCAGATGGCACAAACCAATTAGTTAACCTGCAGGACTGTTTAAGACTTAAAGGCCTGCATAATTTCTAATTTCCTGCTTCTAAATTCAGAGAAAACTGAAATTATTGTACTCAACCTCACAATCCTTAGAAATATGATGTCTGACCAGATACTTTATTATTTCATTTCATTTAAAATCCTTATTTTCACATAAAAGGTCTAATAATCAGAGCTCATCTTATCTGAAAGTAAAATATGCAAAGACAGGACTGCTTCAACGGTAACCCTGGAACTCAATACTGAACGTGGAAAAAGACTTTCTCAAAGACCACAAATCACGCAAGATAACTGTAGCAATAACTGTAGCAATAACTGTTTATCAAAAATATGGCAACACTGCTCAGTTGTGTAGTAATATTATTTGTTTGCCTAGTTCAGGGTTTTGTGCCTGAATATTAAAATTTTATGCTTAATTAAATCACAAATTTTGGTAAAAGCAGTTTTATTCACTGTGGCCTGCCACTGTCATAGAGGATATTTGGTATCAAAGAGCCAAAGGAGGGACACAGATTTTAAAATTCTTGATTTCTTTTTCTGTGTAGGCTGATATCTTTTCTGTAAAATATTTACTATTATGTGATACTTTTATTGTAAAGGTTGTTGCTGAGTGGAAGCAGAAATTTGAGGAGGGTCAAGCAGAGCTGGAGTCAGCTCTGAAAGAAGTGCGCTCTTTGGGCACGGAGAACTTCAAGATGAAGAATGCCTTTGAAGAATGCCTGGAACAAGTGGAGACCCTAAAACGGGAAAATAAAAATCTGCAACGTATGTCAACACCCTGTTGTTTAAACCTCTAATAATGCAGCAAAACTGATGATAACTTTCTCATCACTGCAGAGGAAATAATGGATCTCACAGAGCAGCTGGGTGAGACGGGGAAAACCATCCATGAGCTGGAGAAATCAAAGAAACAGGCTGAGCAGGAGAAGTCAGAGGCTCAGGCGGCTCTAGAGGAGGCAGAAGTACGTAGCAGAAAAATGTGAACTCATAGTTTAAGCAAACTTATGATTGCGTGTCCCTATTCAGGCCTCCCTGGAGCACGAGGAATCCAAGCTCCTTCGAGTCCAGCTGGAGCTGAACCAGGTGAAGTCTGAGGTGGACAAGAAGATAGCCGAGAAGGATGAGGAGATCGAGCAGCTTAAGAGGAACAGCCAAAGAGTCATCGACACAATGCAAAGTAATCTGGATGCAGAGGTCCGGAGCAGGAACGACAGCCTGAGAGTGAAGAAGAAGATGGAGGGAGACCTGAATGAGATGGAGGTCCAGCTGAGCCATGCTAACAGGCAGGCGGCCGAGGCCCAGAAACAACTGAGGAACATTCAAGTTCAGCTGAAGGTTGGCCATGTGCACACCGTGTACAAAGGAGTGTTTATTGACTCACACAGATAACATGTTAATATTTCTGTTTAGGAGGTTCAGATTCAACTTGAAGACACCGTGAGAGATAACGACGACATGAAAGAGCAGGTTGCCATATCGGAGCGCAGGAATAACCTCGTGCAGGCTGAGATGGAGGAGATCCGAGAGGCTCTGGAGCAGACCGAGAGGAGCCGCAAGCTAGCGGAGCAGGAGCTGCTGGATGCCAGCGAGAGAGTGCAGCTGCTTCACTCACAGGTCTGGATCCACCAGTTTTACATGTGCACACTTTTTTTTTATTAGCAACAGATGATGCAGTCACAAAAGAAGCCGAGCCTCAGAGGAGGCTCGTGGATGTAGTGAAGGACATCAGAGGGTTGGTGTGACAGCAGAGCATGCTAGGGATAGGGTGAGATGGAGTCAGATGATCTGCTGTGAGGACTCCATGCAATGATATTAAAAGATTATGGTGCTCTACCTTTGGTGATAAAAGTAAAAATAAACTATCAACCTGCAGCTAATTTATCCAGCTAATGGATCTCACTTCATGTTAAATGGTCTAGTTCTTATACAGTGCTTTTCTACTCTTCTGAGCACTCAAAGCGCTTTATACAATTAAAATCATCACCTACAGAACACCAGCCTGCTCAACAGTCGGAAGAAGCTGGAGGCGGATGTGTCTCAGATTCAGAGTGAGATGGATGATAATGTCCAAGCAGCCAGGAATGCTGAAGAGAAAGCCAAGAAGGCCATCACCGATGTGAGTTGATTTTTCTCCATTTCAGTGCCTCAGTTCCTAAAAGATGCAGCGGTATGCAGACCATTTTACTGCACTTTTTTAGGCAGCCATGATGGCTGAGGAGTTGAAGAAAGAGCAGGACACCAGCGCTCACCTGGAGAGGATGAAGAAGAACCTGGAGGTGACAGTGAAAGACCTGCAGCAACGCCTCGATGAGGCAGAGAACCTGGCCATGAAAGGTGGAAAGAAGCAACTCCAAAAGCTGGAAGCCAGGGTAATGCAAGCAAATAAAATGTTTTTATGGATTCCCAAATAAGCTGGGTGTAACCTTAAACAAATACTGATGACTGAAGATTTTATCTGTTCTAGGTGCGAGAACTTGAGAACGAGCTTGAGGCAGAACAAAGACATGGGTCAGAGTCCGTGAAAGGTGTGCGCAGGCTTGAGCGCAGGATGAAGGAGCTGACCTATCAGGTAGAAAGACCCTGTGCACTCTCATAATGTCAAGTTCTTACAAATAAAAACACGTTTGTTTTCTGTCACCAAAACCTAGTCCGAGGAGGACAAGAAGAACATGATGAGGCTGCAGGAACTCATAGACAAACTCCAACTGAAGCTGAAAGCGTACAAGAGGCAGGCTGAAGAAGCTGTGAGTGCCCTTTTCTTTCAAGCATATGATAGTTTGATGTGACAATTTGGAGAGTTTTAGTCATTTATTTTGGCTCCTAACAGGAAGAACAAGCAAACACTTATCTGACTAAGCTGAGGAAAGTGCAACACGAGCTGGAAGAGGCCGAAGAGCGAGCCAACATCGCCGAGTCGCAGATCAATAAGATGAAAGCAAAGAGTCGAGACAGGAGCAAGGTGACTGGGTTACCTTCGGTTAATACAGCTTAAGCACAGTATGAGTGTTAATAACTTATTTTTCTTCTCACTTTCAGGCTAAAGATAGCAGAGAGTAGCTGCAACTAACTGTCATGAAGAAGGCATCGACCCCCGAGTCTGTGAAACTGAGTTGTTTTTTGTTCTTCATTTAAAGCCACCATGGGTATAATTTTATACATTTCACAATGCTGTAGAGACAAACTGAGCTGGTTTCAGATCAGTTAGTTCGTTGGTTTGCTCACTGCACATTACAGCTGCTCAAAGGTAGAAAACCTTAACGACTAACTTTTAATTAATTGGCAGATAAAGAGACAAAGTTGGTGGAGAACAAAATCAGAGATAAAAGGAGAAAAATGGTGCTTATTTGTCTCAGTGGTCATTTAAACTGCCACTTCCTACCACCAGGGGGAACCAAAGCAGGAGATTTCACACCTTACACATGGACGCCATCTTCTGTAGATGACACATGCATTTATGTGGTGCTAGAGATTAAAATATATTAACCTCTTTAGGAAGACTACATCAGGGAAACTGTGTGTTGCCTTAATTGTAATTAAACCCTCAAAACAAAAACAAAAACTTCAGCTCATTGTATTAATCCAGAAAATGGTGTGTTGTGATTATTAATATTTATCAATAAAAAAATGAGATCTTTACCTGTTGTGTGATTGAAATGTGTTGGAACAAACAGGACAAAGTGGGTTTGATTTTAAAATTGTTTATTTCGTCTCTAAAACTGAACACAGACAAGAACAGACTGTGAGAGTGAAGGTGGTGAGAAAAAGAGACGGTCACTGGGACAAAAAGGAAAGAGAAGATTAGACTGAGGGAGAAGGAGGGCTGGATGTATTGGAAGTGGATACTGAACAACCGGATGCATTTAAAATGAGCCACTCGGTACAGTTTAGCATTGTGCTGCTAACAGGATGCAATTTGTGTTAAAATGAAGAAAATCGTTTTGCAGTCCTGAGAAACTGGAGAGGCTGTTAGAAACGAACTGAAACTGGAAAGTAAAGCAGCTCCTGACACCAGGAGCAAAACTGTAACGAGATATTTTGTAATCGATAATTCATAAAAGTATCGTCAGACCTCATGACCAAAGCAGTGTTTCAGTCAGTGTCTTTGAACTTTGACCTTTCTGAACAGACAGGTGAACGTCTGTGTGCTTAAACATAACAGAAAAAAATCTACTGGTCTGTTTTTTTTTCTTTAGGGGTTTTTTTGGTGCATTTTTGAATCTGATTAGTTGTTTTTATTTTATTGTGGCACAAATTTAATACTGAAGATTCCAGTCAGCTTCCAACCAGGTTCAGCAGATTCATAAAATCTATGAATTTTGACATGAGGACCATCTTTGAAACACATGAAACAAGTTTCCCTTTAACCAAAAACTCAATAATGTAGCTTAAATGACTCTTAGCGGCATCTTATAAGCTTCAAATGTGTAAAAATAACTGTAAGTGTTACTGTTGGTTTGCATTAGTGAAAGTCATATTTTCATGCAAGCAAGTAAATGAAGTGATGTCATATTATATAATCAATCCTGCAGATGTCTCCTTCAGTTAAAACCATTAACTGCACAGCTGTGGTGATTGTCTGAGAAGTTATTACGAGTTCAATTACTAATATTAATATTTAGACTACACAACAGCAAAGAACTGATGAATAACAAACAAAGCTTACTTTTACTCACTAAGCTTTGTTTCTTTTAATTGGTGTTAACATGCTATGATATTAATGTGAGAAATGGTCAACTTTTGCATATGTGCACTGGTAAAGTGCCCTCTGCTACTCGCCCTGTCCCTCCTGGGCCTAAAAAAAAGACACAGTGATGCAAAAAATTATACATTTTAAAAGGAAGTCCTAAACATTTCGAAGATATTTCAGCATTTTTAATAGAGCTGTTACTTCTGGGCATATTTGTGTCTTAAAATCTGATGTGCTGGTCGGCGGATGCCTGTTATTCTTTCAAAGGAGCAGCTAAATACGTGTCACCACAGTCTATGTCGAGTACTGTACCTTCGAGCCGATTTCACGGCTCTTGGCTCTCATCTTGTTGGCCAGAGATTCGGCCATGTCAGCTCTCTCCTCGGCCTGCTCCAGCTCGTGCTGAGCCTTCCTGAATCTGGCCATGTGCATGTTGGACTGCTCCTCCTGGGGAACGGTAGTTTTCAGCGTGATGGCGCTCTGACACTTGATTATATATCTGAATGTGTTTGTGCGACAGCGATTCACTCACGGCTTCTTCAGCTTGTCGCTTGTAGGCTTTCATTTTGATCTGGAGCTTGTCCACCAAATCCTGCAGCCGGACGTTGTTTTTCTTGTCCTCCTCAGACTGAAAGAGGTACGAGATGAATATGTCGTAAACAAAATGGAACTGCAATAAATGCTCACTCACCTATCTGCTAAAATAACTTTACCTGATAGGTCAGCTCTTTGAGCTTCCTCTCATATTTACGGACTCCTTTGATGGCCTCAGTTGAACGTTTCTGCTCGGCTTCGAGCTCGTTCTCCAGCTCGCGGACCTGAGGACGAGTCAGGGAGGTTTTGTCATTTTAAGCGTTTTACCAGGACAGTGAAGTCATGGACTTCCTTCTTTTTACTTTGTGCTCTGGTTGCAGCACCTCGATTCTTCTCTGCTTCAGTCATTCTGTTGTAGATTTGCTGCTGTGTTTACATGACTCACCTTGGGCCAAACCTTAGCTGTTGGACATCATATTTCATGCTAGAATGCTTTTATACAGAGAAGTTCGTGGTCAATTCAATGACTCCAAGACACCCGGTGGCTGCAAAAGAGGCCCAATTGCTCAGCCCGCCACCACCGTGCTGACGTGGGGCTGTGCATTGTGGCCAAACATCTCCACTCTGGCCACGTCTGTCCAAAGGACGTCGTTCCGGAAGTCTCATGGTTTGCTCAGACGCTTTTCAGTTTTTCTAATTGAACATTTAACATGCTAACTGAGGCCTGTAGAGTCTCAGATGGAACTGTTGGGTTTTTGCTGAGACATCCACTCCTGAGAAGATCAGCATTTCAAATCAATAACGACTGTAATACATCATCCGTTATTCATCTGTGGTTGTATTTGTCCCACTTCAAGGCCTGCTAAAGACCAGAGTATTTTTGACCCTCTTTAGAATTGAAAGCACATTGTAGGACCACCTACTGTACCTCACACTCGAGTCAAGTTATATGAGGTCATATTTTAAGGTCATGTCTCAACATCTGAATGTTCCCACTGTTAAACTGCGATCACAAAAAGCAGTCGTACACACCCTGGCCTCCAATTTCTGGAGCTGCTTCTTCCCGCCCTTCATGGCCAAGTTTTCAGCTTCATCCAAGCGGTGCTGAAGGTCTTTCACCGTCACCTCCAGGTTCTTCTTCATCCTCTCCAGGTGGGCGCTGGTGTCCTGCTCTTTTTTCAGCTCCTCAGCCATCATGGCAGCCTGGAGATACCAAACATGAGCGCTCAAACCAATTTAATCAAATGTGCGATGACTAAAATCGAAGCCCTGTAAGAGTGCCTTACATCAGTAATAGCTTTTTTAGCCTTCTCCTCGGCATTCCTGGCCTCTTGAACGGCTTCTTCTATTTCACAGTGAAGCTGAGTTACATCCGCCTCAAGCTTCTTCTTGGTGTTTAGAAGACTTGTGTTCTGCCACAGATAAACAAAAAAAAAGCCATGACTTATAAATTCTGCAGATTAGAATACGTTGTTCAACAGGTAAGAAGCCTACCTGAGAATGCAAAAGTCCTGCGCGCTCGCTGACATCAACCAGCTCCTGCTCGGCCATTTTGCGGCTCCGCTCCGTCTGCTCCACAGCAGCTCGAAGCTCTTCAATCTCAGCCTGCATCAAGCCCGTTCTGCGCTCCATCATGGCTACCTGCTCCTTCATATCCTCCTGGCCTCTCACAGATTCATCCAGGTGGATTTGGGCATCCTGCAAATGCAGTCAGGTGAGTGTCCAGTTAGTTCGTTTAGGTCACAATTTACAGTGCATGGAAAAGCTCCTGATGATAATGTTGACCTCCTGACGTGTCGTTAAGCACTAATTTCTGGCTGAAAGTACCAGTTGTGCACAATTTTTTTTTTTTGCACCACTTGAAAAGCTCTATTAGTCGGAGAAAAACCAATATGATGACGGCCAAAACGTGCAACACACAATGGAAATGGAGCTCCGTTGCCTTCAAAGTAAAAGGTGCATCTTTTGAATTGGTTGCAATGGTAAGATACAACTTATACTGTGAAGGTGATTCATCTCTGTGCCCAATTTATCTCACATTTTTCATAGTTTGCCTACAGCTTGGCAAGTGTTTGCAGATAAGTTGGTGTCTTCCATGCAAAGTACTGGTTACTATGGCAACCTGCTAGCAAACACAGCAATTGCAAAGAGGATTTTGGTGACAGCATGCAACCAGCATGCAAACTACAACTACTTGCCAACCAGTCAGGCAATGCACATTTTCCCCAGCAACAAGAGGTTGCTAGGGGGTCTCAGATCAGTCTTAAATTAAGTAACATTTAAACCAAATGGTTAATAATTTTAACGACACTTCATCAGATTTTGTTTATTTATACACAATTTTTTTTGTATTTTAAAATTTGCATTAATGTTAATACAAATTACGTATTAATATGTGGTTGTACCTTGAGTTGGCCCTGAATGTGCCTCAGTTGTTTCTGGGCCTCGGCTGCCTGCCTGTTAGCATGGTTCAGCTGGATCTCCATCTCGTTCAGGTCTCCCTCCATCTTCTTCTTCACTCTCAGGGCGTCGTTCCTGCTGCGGACCTCGGCATCCAGAGTGGCCTGCATGGACTCCAACACTCTGTGGTGGTTCCTCTTCAGCTGGTCAATTTCCTCGTCTTTCTCCGCCAATTTCCGGTCGACTTCAGCCTTCATCTGGTTCAGCTCTATTTGTGCTCGCAGGATCTTCGACTCCTCCTGCTCCAGCGAAGCCTTAAAAACATTTTGGTTTCCTTTAGTAGAGCAGCACGTAGCAGTGCTCGTTAGCTGTGAAGTCGTTTTCTGACTGTTATACCTCAGCTTCTTCCAGTGCTGCCTGCATGTCATATTTCTCCGTTTCCACCTGCTTCTTGAATTTCTCGAGCTCGTGAATCGTCTTTCCGCTCTCCCCAAGTTGTCCTGTTAAGTCTGAGATTTCTTCTGTGTGTTGAAAAATCAGAAATGCAAGAACTTGTCAAGATAACCGATTTAAGGTCTCGCTTCACACAAACCATTGTGACCGGACTCACGCTGCAGGTTTTTATTCTCCCTCTTCATTGTCTCCAGGTGATCCAAGGCTTCCTCATAAGAGTTCTTCAGTTTGAACAGCTCAGTGCTCAGAGATCGACTTTCTTTCTGAGTGCCCTCCAGCTCAGCCTGAGACTCCTCGTACTTCTGCTTCCACTCAGACAGGATCTGAACTCATTGAGACGTTAGCTGGTCAGAATTTATGCTGTAATATGAAGTGTGTGATCTGCATCATAATTAAACACAAAAAAGAAACCACCTTGTCAAAGTTTCTCTGCTTCTTGTCCAGTGTAGCAGCTAAGCTGTTGGATCTTTCCACATCCACCATCAGGTCCTCCATTTCGCTCTGAAGTCGTTGTTTCGTTTTCTCCAGTGAGGCGCACTTTGAGTTCACCGCTTCGATTTGTTCTTCAGCCTCTTGGAGACGCTGGGCAAGCTTTTTCCTATCACAAGTAAAACCAGGTGACCAACTTGCTATTGCTGGTGTGTTGACACGTCTGTGTTGGACGACTTACTTTTCCAGTCTGCATTTAACAAAGACGCGGCTCTCTGGAGATTAAGAATCTGATTTGCGAGAGCACCCTGGGTATCGTGAGGTTAGGCAGCGTTAACTAAGGTTTTGGTGGTGGGAGAAACCAAAGCTCCCGGAGAAAACCCACACAAGGATCAGGACAACATGAAAAACTCCTGGGTTTGACGCCAGGACCTCCTGTGAGGCAGCAGGAAGTTTAACTCCCAGACATGGATACCTTTGGGTTAGAGCAGGTTTTATCCTTCTTCTTTTAATCCTTTTTTTAAATAAATCCTTTCCTTCGAGTAACGGAGTCGGGTCATTTACTAGCCCCAGCTGGGATTGGACCATTGGCTTGGTGACAATAATGGAAAGATGTGCAGGGTCATTTACGTATGTTTTTTTAAACATTGTGAGTTAATTGCAATTTTCCACTGTTAATCACTCCATTGTACTGTAATGTTTTACAGTGCAGCCATGGCTAACAGGTCGAGAGTAGCTGCAGCAGAAGCTTTGGTGCTTTTTGCTTAAAAATGATTGAAGCCACAATTAATCACATTAGAACATTTTAGAATATCTGCCACAGAAAAAGGAAACAGCATCGGTATCATAAACCCTTTTTTTGTTATATAAAACATAAATTACCTTTGAGTGGACATAACCAAGGTCAGGAGCTATAGCTTCTGTAGGGCCTAAATGCTTAATACAAATAACAAGCAAGCAATGCAGTTTACTGATGTTGATTTGTGGGCTGTTTTTCTTATACAGCACTTTAAAATAAAGTCTGTAAATAAACTTGACTTGAATGCTGACCTTTCTAAACAGTCTTATTTTTGTAGCTTGAGCTGATCAGTTAGTTATGTTTGCACTAAATAAAATCAGTTTCTTCCTTTTTTGTTAGACAGACGCATTAAAGGTTTTTCAGGAAATCGCCAACGCACAAAATTAAGTGTTGTGCTGATCTTTTCTGACTGCTTAATTACTTTGCCTCCTCGAGCTCTTCCGTGCGTTGGATGGCGTCAGTCTCATATTTGTTCCTCCAGAGAGCCACCTCCGAGTTCGCCTTAGACAAACAGCGCTGCAGTTCGGCTTTGGCCTCCTGCTCCTCCTCATACTGCTCCCGTAGGAGGTCGCAGTCGTGACGGGCCGACTGCAAACCGTGAGCCAGGGCGTTCTTCGCCTGCAGAGGAACACATATGAAACATCATGCATGAAAAAAGTAACGTAAACCAGATGTTTGCAGGTGTGAGCTTTGATCACCTTTGTTTCCTCTTCAATCAGCCGTTTTAACTCATCAATGTGTGTCGTGAATCCCTGTTTGCCTCTCGTCAGCTGGGACACGAGACTCTCCCTCTCTTCCATTTGTCGGGATAATTCGGCTGCGGCGACCAAAAAGAAAACACTTTTAAATTAAAAGGTCTGTAATTTTACTGTGTGCAATGAAAGGAGGAGTAGAGTCACCGTTCTCAGTCTGAAAGCGGGCTCTCTGATTGTTGAGATCGGAGATTTGCCGCATGTTTTCATCGTTTTTAGTTTTCAGCTCCATGAGTTGATCTTCAAGTGAGCGACAAGTCTTCTCCAGGTTGACCTGTGAGAGTGCAAACAAACACAAATCAGAAAATTTGTTCATACACATACATATACATACAGTGGAAGTTCATATTAAACCTGAAAGGTTTTAAATGGCATCAGCATAAATAAAAACTCAGACTTCAGGCTCCTCTGAATGCTGTTTCAGACAGTTTTTTCTACTTTTGTCTCTATATGATGTCAGTAAGAGTAGTATTCTCAGAAGCCCCACCCACCTGCTATATCAGAAGAATGTTGGCGTAAAACTGAGAGGCTTCTCAGTATAAGCAACTGCATAAGGATAATTTTGAACTGTGACTCATGCAAAGCTACTCTAAAAAGCTGTGCTTGAGCCAATCTAGCAAAGCTGAAGGATAAAAATGTGAATTCTAAATTAGCTGTTTTATAAATATCACCTTTGCTTTTGCAACGGTTTCCATATTGCTGGCCAGATCATCAATCTCCATCTTCAGTTCGCTCTTCTCCTTCTCCAACTTCTGCTTGATTCTTTGGAGGTTGTCGATCTGCTCTCCCAGCTCGGCCATGCTGTCTGCCTGCTTCTTGCGCAGAGCCGCGGTCGTGGCCTCGTGGTGCAGCGTGGACTCCTCCAGGTCGCGGCGCAGTTTGAGGAACTCGACTTCGTGCTTCTTGTTCATCTCGATCTGCGCGGCGGTGGCTCCTCCGGCCTCCTCCAGCCTCTCACTGATCTCCTCAAGCTCCCTGGTGAGGTCAGACCTCTGCTTCTCGATCTTGGCTCGAACCGCCCGCTCGGCCTCGACTTCTTCCTCTAATTCCTCAATACGAGCCTGGAAGCAGAAAAAGACACAACACATACCATCACCAAGAGCCAAAGAATTTCTATCAGTCTTGTGATTTTACTGAGCTTTATTACGTTGAGCTCCTTGATTTTCTTCTGGAGCTGGTTGTTCATAGCTTGCTCGTCTGCAATTCTGCTGAGCAGCTGGTTGTTTTCAAATTCTTTTCTGTGAAGAAGACAAAATATTTTATCAATTTATTTCCACTCCCATCCTGCAGAAAGTCGTTGCACGAGCTTACTTCTTAATTTTCTCCTCGGCTTGTTGTTTGTCATTTTCCAGGTCCATGAGGGATTCCTGCGTCAGCTTCAGATCCCCCTCGAGCTTCCGCTTGACTCGTTCCAGGTCCATGCGGATCTTCTTTTCTTGCTCCAGTGAACCTTCGAGCTTTACGAGCAGATTGCACAGAGTTAATTGAGACGTTTAGTAACACCAGGGTCTAAATGTAATTACAGCAGCTCACATCATCCACTTGCTGCTCCAGCTTAGACTTGGCTTTGGTCAGAGTGTTGACTTTGTCTTCCTCTGCTTGAAGGTCGTCCAGTGTTTGCTGATGAGCCTCTTGGAGGGCTTTCTTCTCCTTGCTCAGTTTGGTAATAGTTTCATCCTGACCAGCCAGCTCCTCCATTAGGTTTTTAACCTGCAACAGGTCATAAGTCACATACTCTCAACAAAAGAGTACAACTAAAACTGAATCATAGATATATGTGTATATGGCGAGTATTAGCATGTTAACATGATAAACTGAAGTTGTGAGCATGCTAAAGGCAGCGGGTTTTGAGCTTCTGTTCTGATTGAATCCAAGCTTCAGATCTGAGATCAGTTTTAATCTAAGATCTTTGGCCCTAATAGAGGTGTACCACTCACATGTAAAATCATTCCACAGACTAAGGGTTTCCAGGGTTTCATGTTTAAAAAGTCTATGAAAGCGCAGGACATCAAAAATGACAAAGCTTCATGTAAAAGGCTTCAACCGAAAAGTGCATTTAAAATCACAAACCTTGTTTTCGGTAGCATGTTTCTCCTTCTCAACTTTCGCCAAAGTAAGTTCCAGGTCATCGATGTCTTTCTTAAGCTCAGAACACTCGTCCTCAAGCTTCCGCTTCTTGGCGGTCAACTCTGCGTTCATTTCCTCTTCGTCCTCCAGCCTCTCGGACACCTCTTTGAGTTTGGCCTCGAGCTGGATTTTGCTTTTGATCAAACCTTCACATCTCTCCTCTGCATCGCAAAGATTTTCTGAGTCCTGAGAAAATTGAATGATAGACCATCATTAATAATAAGCATTTGAAGTCTGATTTGACTGACTGAATGGTTTGAGTCTTTTTTATACTCACAGCTTGAACCTGCAGCAGGAGGTTGTTTTTCTCCTGCAGCAGAGAAACCATTTTCTCTTCGAGCTCCTTTCTCTTGGCCTCTGACTTTACCAGATCATCTTTACATTTGATGAAGTCCTCTTTCATGGTTGCCATCTCCTTCTCAGTCGCCGCGCTTTTTAGAAGTGGCTTTATTTTAAAGAACAGCTTCATCCACGGCCAGTGTTTGACATTCATGAACGAGCGCAGGTTATACTGCAGAATCCAAATGCAGTCTCTGAAAGACACACAACGGCAGTTCTTAGGCGCTGCAGTGGTAGTTTTTTGGGGGATTACTGGGGAGTATTTGCAACTAAGGACACACCTTTGTGCGATTAGTTTGGAGAACTCTTTTCTCATCAGATAACCACGACACAGAGCCTGAGTCTGGGTCACAAGAGAAGCCAGTTTCTCATCTCGCAGCTCCTCCAGAGTGCCGAGTAAGCCGGCCTTGAAGAAGACCTGCACCGATATGGCATTTTAGCAGCTTGAATTCAGTCCATTAAAATGAATCAATTTCTTCCCAAAAGCTTTTAGAACTTCACTCTGAGACATCTAGACAAACACCTTTGTAGCACCAAACCGGTACTGCGTGTGGTCAATGTCAATCGAACCCAGAAGCTTCTCAGAAGCCTTCTTTCCATCGATGAACTGTCCCTCTGGGATGGCACTGGCATTCAGGATTCGGTATCTGTTGGATGCGGGTGAATGCAGGCAATCACAAACTGTAATTTAGCTAAATATTAATTTTTACTTGTCTTTAAATTGTAATCAGTGCTGACCGCTGCTTGAAGTCAGCATAAATGATCCTGCTGGGGAATCCTTTCCTGCAGATCCTGATGCCCTCCAGCACCCCGTTACAGCGCAGCTGGTGAATCACCAAGCTGTTGTCCATGACACCTGACACAAATTAAAATCATTGCCACCAGAGAGAAGAAAATGTTGCAAAGTTTTTGTCTTCAACAAGCTTTTGCGTGTACCTGGTTTTTTAATCTCATTTGGAATCAGGCATCGCACAAAGTGAGGATGTGTGCTCCTCAAGTTGGTCATCAGCTTTCCAAGATTTTCCTGCAGAAGAACAATTTTCAGATTTTTGAGTTGTTGTAGTTTTCTCTTTGAGGTGCATTGGACACACACAACATGCAAAATCAGAATATCCAAAGGAATCATGGATTTATCTGCTTGGAAAATAGAGGTCAAATTTCTAAGTTCCTTGACATCCATAAAAGGCAACAGCCAATCAAACATGGAGCGATGTCAGCAACTCTGACCTGAGTTTAAATGTGCTACACAGTAGCTAAAGTACTTATTGTTTTTATTGGTTCACTGTGTCCGTAATATAAAAAAGGATGGAACTTACTTGGCATGAAACGACAACTTTGTGTTGTGTTGTGAAATTTTGTGCATTTGTACGAGACGTGTGACTTGTAGGTAAGAAAACAATCAAAACCTTTTAACCTTTGAACCTCCATAGATATTTATCATTTCCGCACCCTGAAAACAGCAGACACAGTCTGAAATGAGCCTCCCTTCTTCTTTCCTCCCTTCTTTCCACCTTTGCCTCCTCCAGCATCACCAGCTGATTCTACAAAGAAACAGAAACATTAAGTCACAGGTTTGGAAATCTGGATTCCAGATTCAGGACGTTTATTTTTGTTTTTGAAGGCAAATATAATGCACCTGCTTCTGAACTGGAAAAAGAGGCATACAAGTATGACAACAGTTTCATTGGTGACTTCTGGTACAGCTGCACCACGGACTCATTCAGTGGGTCTTTGTTCTTCTCCAGCCAGCCGGTGATGTTGTAGTCCACGGAGCCGGCATAGTGCACCAGGGAGAAATGAGCCTCAGGCTTGCCTTTGACCACCTTTGGTTTCTGGAAAGCGTTTGTTTTTCCAAGATGCTGATCATAGAGTTTGTTCTTGAAAGAAGTGTCTGAGGCCTTGGGGAACATGCACTCCTCTTCAAGGATGGAGAAGATGCCCATTGGCTGTTAAATACATAATGGAAACACATGAGATACGGTGTCCAAAATGAGGTCCATGCATTTATAGGCAGAATGTTGATCCCACCTTTTCAATGAGCTCAATGCAGGCTGCCAGGTCCATCCCAAAGTCAATAAACTCCCAGTCAATCCCTTCTTTCTTGTATTCTTCTTGTTCCAGCACAAACATGTGGTGGTTGAAAAACTGTTGCAGCTTCTCGTTGGTGAAATTAATGCAGAGTTGCTCCATGCTGTTGTGCTGAACACACATAGGAAAAGCTTTTTCAATGAGATATAAATCAGAGGTGTCAAACATAAGGCCCGGGAGCCAGAACCGGCCCCTCAAAGACTCTGATCCGGCCCGCTGGATGATTTTTTTTGTGTGACTACTGTAGAATTTATTTTTTACGATGGCTTCACAGTAAAACTAAATTTTAATTACAGGACAGTCTGGACAAAGAACTACCAGAACTTTGTGTACTTTTACACATTTCTTACAATTTAAGCTCAAAACGTGGTGCTGACGAATGATTCTGTCCTATAAAAACATTACATACCACTTTTTTAAGATAGCTCTGGGATTTGATATGCAGTTGAACTTGTGTACAGACAGAAAGGAGGTTCCTCTGGTCTGGCCCACTGAAGACTACAGTGAGCTGCATTTAGCCCACAGTGCAAAATGAGTTTGACACTCCTGGTCTAGCACCTTGGTTGAGTGACTAAATACCTGCGCTTTGTGTTAGTTGCATGCAGATTGCAATTAGCATGGCCGCATGCATGTACTCTTATTGAGTGTGCTGTGTGTTTGAGAGCGGTCTGCGACTGTGTCCAGGGTGTGCTCACAGACAGCCCTGTTGGTGCTGGAAGGCAGTGCTGACAGCTCGTCAGCCCTACCTCAAGATCCAGAGCTGAAAGATGAAGCCCAAGACAGGTTTCCACGTGGAGTGAAGTAGTTGGGGGAAAATAGATATCTATTTATCTTGCGATTCATCTATAGCTATCTATCTGCTGTATGTAGCTACAGAGTCTATTTGTCTTCTTTTGTTTGTTTTTGTTTGTCTCCATGGGTGCAGTATGGAGTGAAAGGCTGCTGTGTTTCAGCAGTGAAATATTCATAG
>VOQJ01011956.1:0-11003 GCA_015052665.1 Apistogramma diplotaenia | reverse complement strand
TTGATGTCCCTCCCCCACTTGTGGAAGAGGGGGGGGGGGGGGGGTGTGTGTTTTTTGGTGGGTGTTGGTGGGGGGGGGGGGGGTAATCTGGGTAATCTAGGACAAAATCTGTCAGGGTGTCATTTGAGCTGATCATTCTAGCAAATATGAAATCTCCACAGATGGACGATGAGTGGGTTTGTATACATTCTCACACAATTTGTGTGTGTGTGTGTGTGTGTGTGTGTGTATTTATGGAAATGTGTCAATGAGTGTGTGCATGTGTGAGGGAGACGGGTCACATCCCCTCCTGACTTTGCGTTTGTGATGATGAGCAGGACACACTGGGGAGCCAGCCTGCCAGCTGCTCTCAGAGACTTAGAACTTCTCGGGCCAGTTAAAACCAGCTCTGACAACTGACCCAGCCAAAGGTACTTTCAGGCCTTCAGTACATCCATTATTGTAAAAACAGACGGCACAGAAATCTTCATCTCAGGCTCTTTAGCAGTTCCTTATTCCCGGGTTTTGTCAAAGCCTACGGTGTCTCCATCCATCCGTTCTCTTGCTCTATTTTTCTGTCAGGGTTGCTGCTGTGGGCGGAGCCAGAGGACCCTGATTCCAGGACTCAGACAAAACTGAATTCTTTCTTAAAACTAGAACTTGAGCATGAAGTAGAACTTGAACAGAATCATAAATTTGAACAGAGACATTAATGATAAGAGCCCACAGCGGAGAAACAAACAGCAACATCACAAAGAACAAAAGGGGAACAGATAATACACGCACAGAGGGACAATCAGGGAACTAAGACATGAGAAACAACACAGGCAGGAACAGCGAGAGAACAGGGGGACATGGGAAACACGGGAGAAAACAGTAAATCAAGAACGTAACTCAACTAACTAAACACTTTAAAAACCCACAAAACTCCGGTCAAACGGATCAGGATCGTTAATGTTGTGAATCGTTTCCTGAACCGAACCGAGTGGCTTTCACTAGCTGTCAAAGGCACTTTATTCTTTAACATGATATATGACACTTTACTCATCAGGTTGTTTTATCATCATGTAGATTATAAAAACCTTTTAATTCTCTTTACTTCTAATGATGCTCTGCATCACACTTTTACATATACTGTATGCATCATCATCATCATCATAATGAGCTTTCAGTTAGTTAATGTAATTTCACTTGTAT
Organism: Apistogramma diplotaenia; assembly: GCA_015052665.1. Classification (NCBI taxonomy): domain Eukaryota; kingdom Metazoa; phylum Chordata; class Actinopteri; order Cichliformes; family Cichlidae; genus Apistogramma; species Apistogramma diplotaenia. Next base: position 9,827 of record VOQJ01011956.1, on the reverse strand, counting down.
TCTTACTTTATGTGGCAACAGTGCTCTGGCTTTCAGAGAACTGAAGTTTTCACTGACAATAGCTGACTGACATCAACTGCTGTCTGGATTATACTTTATAATTACTGGCTCATTCATCAGCCGTGCAGCTACCAAATCACTTATTCCCATCTATCACATTCATATAGTGGCACAGCTATATTACACTGTGTTATTACTGTCCTGCTAAGTAGTTTCAGTCTGCTTCTGTTGCTGGTTAGTGCTAACCACCCCCTGCTGCCTTTTCACACAAATCGAACTCTGCAGTGATTTTCTGTAAATGATGAATTATTTGTCTTTGGGAATGAACTTCAAATCCCATGTACAACTGGGAAAACAATAAGAAATTACCAGCCATGATTTATGGGGAACACTTTTTTTTGATATGCTGATAAAAGATAAAAGTAATAATTTTTGTAGTACATATTTATTGCATTTCATTTTTGAAGCATTTACCCAGAGGAAAACAGCTGCACCTCGGGGTAATGCAGTCTTCAGGACACCAGGTCCTCAGATTCTGTTCCAGGATCTTCTTGCTGGGAAACGACACACTAATGTGACACATTTTGTAAGTCACACTGTATCCAGTTAAACGAGTTAAATGGTTTCAAGTGAACCGTTATTGAGATTTATTGTGAACCTACAGCACAGATGTCTACACCCTGTTTGTCCCACTTATGCATCAGCTGCACATCTGTGTAATTATACACCAACAGTTCCAGTAACTCCAACTTCCCAAAATTTAAAATTGCTTGAATTTGCATTTTCACACCAGGGCTTTAGTCCAAGATGACAAAACAAATAGGCGCACTCAAACTAAAACACTGAGCCTGAATATGCCCAAAGGCAGCCTGTATATTAACACTTTAAATACAACAACACAAAAAGTCGGCCAGACCACATCGTTACATTCATACATGCTGTAGCACCATCGTGTGGAACATTTCAACTCACTGTACACCAACAGAACCTTCAGAACCCTGACTGTAAGCATATGTATGAAGGTAAACTATAGTAACCACAAAGTGGCAAAAAGGTGCAGTAACCTACAAAGAAAGTGAAAACCAGTTTCTGTATCTACATGTTCTGCTAGCTACAGCTTTAGAGGAAGCATACAACACTCTGGGACACATTGAATGCATGATATACAAGTGTAAATTCGCTGGTTTTATATGCAAAAAAAACATTGTTTTATCATATGTGGTTTCAGGCAGGCGCCCTGCTGGTTTCAAGGGGCTACAATCTCTGAGATCAGAGTGGTTTGGACAATCAAACATGATCGGACAAATGTTTCAGGTGTGGTTGGAAGAAATAAACATGTGCTGTGGATGAAACTCAGGTCACGTTCTTCATGGTACACTGTTCCATCAGTAAACTTGTGAAGGCACCATTAATGCTGGAAAGGTCAACTCAGAATGCAATCACTCTCAGGGACAGCCATGCATATTTCAACAGGACAATATAAAAACACCTGCATTCTGCGTACATTAGGAAGGCATGGTTGTGATGAAACCGTATGCATCCCTGAACTGAGAACATGTTCTGAAATGCTAAATATCCCACGCCTTGACAAAAAGTACATGCAAAACACTTGGAAAAAAAGTGTTGCAAGAATAATGTTGAAATACATTTAAAAATTAGCCTTCTTCCGTGTAGCGTGACGCAGAAAAGATCAGATACAGGTCGCATATGGGCAAAAGAATCGGATTTGGGTCACTTCAGGCTGCAGTGTGAACGTAGCCTAAAGCTGATGAAGCAATGAGGAGTCATACAGAAGCGGTAAACCATCGAGGTCATGTAGACAGGTAAAAGGCTAATGTGGTTAATCTTATCAAGAGCTGACATTTCACAGCTGTGTTTAAAACATATTTGCAGGGAAAAGGACAGGATGAAATAAACACGGCCTTTTCAGGCTTTAATTCAGTGCGTGTCAGGGGTTTTCCGAGGGTAATTATGTGCACCTTATACAAAGTGGGAGCCTTGATAAAATTTGTGAACGCAGTATAGAGCTCGTGTAAGATGAATATATAAACTGCTTTTGGGCATAGCAAACTAACTGGTCATCTCATGGCTTCTAAATATATCCATGGTAATTCATCAGGAGTACAACAGTGCAGAGACTGACATTATGGAGGTGTTTTGGACTCAGTTTCTACAGCTCAGATCCAAAGTTTTCCTCTGCTCATGCTGGTTAGGTATTCATAGCAGTCCCAAGTTTTAAAAAGTTGGTTATAAAGCATCAAATTTAATCTATTTATAAAGACATGCCTTATGTTATGGTAAAATCATCACGCGAGCTTATTCTGATTTTAGAGAATCACACTAAACTACTGTAAGAGGCTCTTTCTCTTTGTTCTATGTGACATTCATTCATTTTCTTCCACCCATCAGATTCTGGAGGCTGGAGCCCATCCCAGCTATCAAAGGTACATCCTAGACAGCCATTCACACTCACATCTGTGGTCAATTTAGGGTTCAAAATCAGCCCAAGCCTCGTGTGTCTCTGGACTGTGGGAGGAAGCCTGAGAAGCCAGAGGGAGCACAAATGTTGCAGCCAGCTGGTGGATTCGAACCAGGATCCCAGGATGTTCTCGCTGTGAGGGAACAGTGCGTCTCCCATGCCACATCCCTAACAGATTTCTGATCTTCCCACTCTGGTCGAGGAAAAGTGGAAGCAGATACTATAATTGCTTTCATAAATGATAATGATCATTGTGATGAGTCCCAGTCAGGTTTTATAGAGGGTCATGGTACAGAGAGCACGTCTCAGGTCGGTGATTCTGTTGTAGCGAAGTAGCGATCTGATTCAATTCTTTTAACTCTTACATCTGTAATATATTGTTAATTACTTAATTACTATTACGTTCTTTATTCTTTTATTATTGTAACTACTATTGTTTTTAGAACTTGTAAAGCGATCACTTGTCAGTTTGCTCAGTGATGGAATCCCTACAATCAAAATGAGCCACGTGGTGATCAGAAGCTACGTTATCAAAGGGAAATATTCACAACTCAGGGAAGACAATTATGTAAAGCAGCAGATCAACACACTCACGTGTGTGGACACAAACATATGTAAAATCTATGGTTGAAGTAAATATGTTGCTTGATAAAATGATCACAATCTCAGCTGCGGGGGAAGGTAACAAATGAACTGAGCACTAATTAATTTCTTGTTTTTTCTCGCTCCGTCTCTGTTCCCCTCCCTCTCTATCACCTCATCTGTCCTCTGGTGATTCTCCTCATTCATTTGATTACTTTCAGCTGGTCATATTCTCTCTCTCCGCCACCTTTCCAGCCCAAAGGCCCTTCATACACTACTCAACTCAGAGCTCATAACTCCCCTAATTGAAACCGTCATTGCCTTAATTGCTTTAATTAATCACCTTTCCTGTGGTAAAGCCTTTGTGGGAATTCATAATAGGTGCAAACATTGCCTCTTTGCTGAGAGTGACAGAAGAGTCAGACAATAAATATCTTTACTTTATCAAGAGAAGGGACGGCTGGACAGAGCGGTTAAATGGTCCCCATCTGAAATTCTAAAATTCCTCATCAAAAAGAGTTTTAGTTGGGGCTTTTTATGCACAACGATCTATTTGACTCCACTGATTCAGATTCCTGAAACACAGCTGTGACTCGTCCTTGCCGAGTGTGTTGTAAACACATTTCTTTGCTCACAAAAATCTCTATGTTTGGAGAGCTGGACGCTGAATGTCATGATCCTGGATTTTGGACCCATGATTTTCTGGACTTTGAGTTGTTGTTATTAACACTCCTTTTGGCTCTTAGTTTGATGATTATAATTTATTTTTGACGTCACATTTCTAAGTGTCGCCTTCGTTTTGTTCTGATCATTCTCGTGACTGTTTATTTTGTCTCTTGTCGTTTTCTTTGCCTTCCTATTGTACAGTTCTGTGCAAAGTTTGTATGTTACTTTCTCATTTAATTCTCTGTTTAATTACTTCCTGTTTTACTTTGGCAGTTTTTTATCACTTGTGCTTTATGTTAAGTTCTACTTCCCTTGTGCTTGGGCTTTCTCTAATTATTGTAGGGTGTTACAATACCTTACAATACAAAGTACCTTGAGCTGGTTGTTTTAAAATGAAACTGACTTGAACTGAATGGACTTCAGCAAGTCGTTTGTTCAAAAATAGCCAATGCCGAACAATTTCTGAGCTAAAGATTGTTTTTAAGGTCGAAAACTTGAGTCGCAGAAAGTAGATTTCTGAGAGCATTTGAAGCAGAGCTTAAGTGACACAATGACTTTACATTTTCATTAATGTACTTAATTAAATTTTAGCGTGAACTGAAAGAAAGGTACTTCTAAGAATGAGAGGAAAGAAGTCGTCAGTCGAAGTGTGTGAATTGAACTCCCCCCTGAAGTGTAAAATATTTTCAAATTGGAAAAAGCTTTTTATGGAAATCTAAAGTCAGAATATTTTGATTTTGATATGTGGTTTCTAGGTAACGAGTCTTCGGAGCTCCAGAGGTACCCAAATAAATAAGGTAAGAAAGACACAATAAAGAAAAACTCATCATGAATAATCAGTTTGCCAGTTTGAAACTATCCAACAGACAATATGCAAGACTTGGACTTCCAAAAAGGTTAACATGTATTACTAGACCTCTTGGGGACTTTCCAGTTTGGTTATTTCTAAGTATTTTTCCTTTATTAATTGTCTTCATTGCTGTCTGCTCCCTGTAGCGGATTTAGCTCATGTATGCGATCTCTTACCGGAGCAGACAGCCTGACACCCACTGAGTATCGATCTGTCTAAGAAACATCACATTGAGCTGTTTTTAATTCAAGCTACTTCTCCCTAAAACAAAACAAAACAAAACAAAACAAAAACATCTGTTTTCAAAAGTATTGACAGTAAGCTCTGTGGATTATAATAACAATAAGGATGATGTCTCCCCATGAAGAAAAGGGCAACTTCATTTCTTCCCTTTTTGTACTTTGGTAGAACAGAGAGAATATATGAATGCATACATATCCAATACGATTAGTGTTAGATTGACCTTGATGTCCCATTTAGCCCTGCAGTTAATGGCAGTGCCCCCTTTTCTCTTTTGCAGGAACACCTTTGAATCTCTGAATTGATTCCTCAGTTTTGATGTCTCTTGCTATTTTCTTTGCTGCTCTCCTTCCTTATCTAGGATATTCAGATCTCCATGAAGCAGAAAAAAAGTCTGATTTAAGAAGAGTCTCAAGGCTCAGCTGAGAAAAAAGGAAATACTGAATACATTTAAATTGGATCATCTCGTGATCTCAGATGATGACCTGGAAAAGCTTATTATACAACCTAAATCCCAAAAATGTTTGGACGCTGTCTAAATTGTGAACATGTTACTTGATGGTCAAAGGTCTGGATTGCAGGCAGACTGGTTCAGCACCTGGACTCTTCAACTATGAAGCCATGCTGGTATAACAGAAGCAATATGCAGTTTAGCATTGTCTTGCTCAAATGTGCAAGACCTTCCCTGAAAGACGACATCTGGATCAGAGAAAATATGTCTCTAAAACTGGCAAAAGCACCTTTCTGCACTGATTGAGCCTTTTCAGATGTGTGACAGTTCCATGGGCACTAATGCACCTCCATAAAATCAGACATTCAGGCTTTTAAACCGAACACTGATGGTCCTTCTCCTCTTTAGCCCAGAGGACGCGGTGACTACTGAACAGTTCCCCACTTTGCTTAAGTTCATTTTAAATGGCCCAGAGCAGATTTCTGGACCATCTTCACACGTGGCTTCTTCGGAGCACAACAGCTTTAACTATGAGCGACACAGTGATTTCTGGAAATTCAGTTTCTTTTCAGTAAAACTGAAGTTTTTCTGCTTTTTGTCACCCTTGTTCCAATGTTGACCTGGCGCTAACATCGAATTCAAAATTAACCTGAAGTTGGTACTGCAGGAGACCAAACAAGCATGGGACGGGCTACCCTTGTGTGGAAGTGAGAGCGCAGTGATTACTTTATTTATTCATTCATTTTTGGATTAAAATATAAGAAGCCGTTATTATTTCGCTTAGCCAAGCGTGTAAATGAATAAAAGGATTGCCTTCAAGTTATCCATTTGGAGTTTCTTCTTTGCTTCCTGACTTTCTCTCTCGTCCTCCACGAGTTAGACTGTCCATTAAATCACTCTTTTTCAGTGTCACCTGGCCTTTTGTGCAGGCTCTGTAGGTGCAGCAGTTCTGAATACAGAAGGTCTAAAGAGCAAAGACGCCAATCTCTTCTTGTTTGGAGAAAATAATTGTCCTTATTTAGTTTGAAAGTATGACTCTCCGGTCTAATCAGCTCACAGTTACAAAGAGCACCAAAGAGGTGTCAGCTTGGTTAACTATTTTAAAGATTTTAAACTGCCCAGCAGTCTTTGGATTAAGGCCAAGTTGTAGTAAAAAGTCAGAGCATTAGACTGAAATCAAAGAAGACGACGCAATGGAAATATACATTTGAAGTGACTGTGTGACTGGTAAATGCTGCCAAACGATCAGTGTAATTTAGTCCTGCTATTAAAACTTTTGAAACAAAATCACAAGCAAGTTTAAACTGAATAATTCTTGACACACTTGTAAAATACTGCATTAACGGTTAGTGTGGAGGAGACTGCAGTTTAAGAGGTTTCATACTTTAAAAATAAATATATTCATCCCCATTAGGGTCTATTTTACTGATGCTCTTGTCTTATTTATGCCCACTGTGCTTATGATAAACATCAAATAGTGTTTTCATTATTATTATTATTTTCTGGGACAGTATTATGACAAAATTGTTGCTTAAAAACATTCCACAGTAGTAATCAATGGTCACTGGGAGATTCCTGCAGCTGCTTACTGAGACATGCAAATATAAAAGAAAACAGTATACAACACAGAAGCTGAGTTTGTACACTTCTAATGAGCTTTGAAGTCAAGGTTTGCTATGACCAGCTTTATTCTTCAGCATAGCCTGAGCTCTCTTTGGCAGGCTTTCTTGTAATTTCTTTTTGTAGTATTCAGGAATAATTCTCCAGGCTTCCGAAGGGCTTTTTCAGAGCTCTTCTTTAGTTGTTGGCCGCCTTTTGTTCCATTCTGTCAACATCATCTCACTCTTCTTTAATAAAGTTGAGGTCTGTGCTCTCGGACAATCCACGACTGATTTTTTTTCTATCCATGTTTGCTTTTACCACATTGGCAGTAACGATGAGACTGCTGTCAGATTCTTTCCAGATGGTAAAGCATGGACATGACTTTCAGTTACTGTTCATCTGCAATGGGCTGTGATACGCCAGGTTGTCAGCCAATAGCACTTTGGGAATCACCTTGTTCTGGAATTACCTACATTTATACCTGCAGCACGGTGCTATCTTTGGCATTTTACATAGATTCAACTCAGGAAATTGGGGAAAAAATATGTTTTTCTAACTGTTCATTATGCTGTTGTGCCTGGACCACTGCATCCATGGGACAAACATACAGTGATATGACAAATTAACCACATGTGAAACCTTACTATATTCAATTATACAGTAAATATTTCAAGAAAACAGTTCTGCCGAATATGTTGAGGTTTTCTGAATGGTGTCTCTTTAGCACACATTATCCTCACTTTTCCCAGGGGGTGTTTCCTGCTCCATAAAGGGCAGGCCTGGACTCAGCAGGAAGGTGAGATAAATGACATGTGTATTTCACTGTTTTCACCCACCATTTCAAGTCGGGCGCCATACATCACTCCACCACAATGACATTTTAAATTGGTTACGTCAAATTAATCTGATGTATCATGGCACCATGCTGAAGGTTCAAATTGGTTTTGCGGCCTGTTATGAGCAATGGGTAGGCATTCATCAAGAGTAGCTTTTACGTGTCCCCAGGCAAGTTCTGGCATACTTTCTTCCTTTCCTTGTACAGGATAAGAAGTTACACAATATGTTAGCCTGAGATATTCTGTCATGCTAAGTCCGTAGAATGAAGGTGCATTCATGATATACACTGGCTGACTTTGATATTGTAGTGCTAAGTCATGGTCACGGGAGACCAGAGCTATCAGATAAGAATTTTAAAACATTTAGTTAACAGTTTTCTTATTGGCGTTTAATCAATAGGATGGGATACCAGAAATCGAGGAGCCCTTGATTCTATAAAGCTCTACAGTGCTTTTCCTACAGCACACACAGCTCCGCCTTTCTTCAAATTAAAAGCCAGATGGATGAAAAAAAAAAGAAAGGTAAATGGATGCATGCACTGAAAGAAATGCAACAAAACTACCTTCATATTACATCTTCAAAGAAACACAAAAGGTGGATACGAGGTGAGCTGGAGGAGGCCCATCTGGCTGACTTTGGATGACGCTTCACTTTATTTTTGACTATAACATCTCAACAGCAACTTCACTGGATGCCAGTGTTCTTCCTGCAGACATTCAGTTCAGCTGCCCACAGGATTAAATCCATCACAATGACCTGTAGTCATGTGGGTTTTCCATGAATCCCTTGTTAATCAGTAGGTGAACATTTGAATTCCAAATTTTTAATTACATTAAGTCCCTTTCTGAAATCTCCCCCAATTATCATTTTACTTCTACCTAATCACAGCTGTAAATAAAAGAATAACACACCATCCATAAAACAACAACTCAGTGACACTAAGAGTTCCATTTCAAAAGGTTCACAAGATAAATGATGCAAGACGTCAACGTCGTTTTAGTCTTTTTTGAGCATTTTTTTGTTGTGTATTGGACCTGCAATAGAATGAAACTAGTTAAGAGATTTTTTTAAATCATTCAAAGTGTGCAATTTGCCACAATACACAATGCATCCATGAATATATTATGAATTCCTCGCCGCATTCATTCATAAAGCAATGGGAGATGAAGGGTTGACTTTCTCGCAACATCCTCAAATCTGCTGTCACACAGAGGCAGCACCTGTCACCAGGAGAGAGAGGGCGCACACTGCTGATTATTCTACTACTGGAAGCATGTATATTCAGGCAGCATGAATGCTGATCAGAAATGACACAGTTCAGTGATCCCTATCAACACCTCTAGCCATGTGGAAACTGCAGCCACAAGCTGTACGGCAGTTTAACACTTTTAAATATTTCTTGGCATTTGGTGTTAGCAGTTCCTTTGAAAATCCCAGAAAATGAGATTTCAGAGCATGTTGTGACAAGACTGCCAGTCCAGTTATTCAGAACAATTAACACCATGTTCACCCCAAGAGTCCTGCCCCCCCAACACACACACACACTATCTATCTATATATATACATATACATATATATATACACATATATACATATACACATATACATATATATATACACATATATACATATACAGATATACATATATATATACATATATATACATATACAGATATATATATATATATATATACACACATATATACATATACATATATATATATATATATTCACATACATATACATATACACATATATATATATATATACACATACATATACATATACACACATACATACACATATATATATATACACACATACATACACATATATATATACACACACATACATACACATATATATATACACACACATACATACACATATATATATACACACATACATACACATATATATATACACACATACATACACATATACATATACACACATACATACACATATACATATACACACATACATACACATATATATATACACACACATACATACACATATATATATACACACACATACATACACATATATATATACACACACATACATATACATACATATATACACACACATACATATACATACATATATACACACAC
>VOQJ01011955.1:0-15333 GCA_015052665.1 Apistogramma diplotaenia | reverse complement strand
AGATGGGAACTGCCATTCAGCTGGAAAAGCATCAAAGCAAACCGACTACATGCAGCACTGTACTCCAAACCCATTATGAACCTGAAGTTTGTTACTCTGCTCAGACATCACCAGTCTGACCACCAGTCAAGCTCAGTGGCGCTGGTTGGTGAGATTTACTTAAAGGAAAGAACAGGGCAAAAACAACAAAGGCATCTTCATCTGTAAGTGGAACACATGCTTGTTGCACGTGTGACACTTGGGCAATGCGCACACACATGCACTGTTTAATTAGTATGTTAATGTAAGCAGGCTGAACCCCCGAAGGCGGCACGTGCCTTTTCCCCACATCTCCATCAGCAGACACAGCAACCTGCATCTCAAACGCTCACACGTCTTACACGACAGTCGTGCAGAGCACCTTTTGTGCCTGGACGGTTTTGGTTTGTGCATGCCGGTAACTGATGGTGCAAGTGTATTGATTAGTGGTGATGGTGTGCGCTCTGCATGCGATCATGTGGGAGGGCGAGGGAGGTTGAGTGTCTGACATGAGAGACCCCTGCAGCTTCTATCACATCTCTCACAGTGTGGAATTTCACACCCTGCTAATGACGTGATGCCACATGCAGCATGTGGCGGACACTTTAATCCAGACATCCAGACATTGATCATATGCACTTGAATTAATACCAGACAAGAGCATAGTTGTTAACTACTGGAAGTGTGTTGAGGTGAACTGCTTGCTACACACAGTATTTTCTCACAGCTACAGGGCTACTGTCAAAATGAAATGGACGCATCCAAAACAGGAACACGCTGGGAAGAAAAACAGCCGCTCTCACAATACTCACAACACACTGATGCGTAATCGGGGAATGAAGCACAGGTGAAACCAATTAACAGGGGAAGGAAAACTAAATGTAAAACATAGCTCGTTAGTAACTAGTACTGGTAACATGATGAGAAAACCAGAGGAAAACAACACTCGCATACAAACAGCAACTGCAACGAAGAATGCTAAAGAAATGAAAACATCAGGGCAGATCCCAAAATTAAGTTTGCCAAATTACATGCATGAAATTGAAGTGGCGATGACTACAAGGGCCCAGGAAATGAGATGATCTGCTTAAGATTATGTTTTATCTCACTCTGTGGAAAAAAACAAAAACTGACTCCACACAAAAGCGCTAATAAACACCCACACGCCTCCACACAACCCTGCAGGAATGCTCCACATTGTTGGATTTTTGCATCTGAAAAGCAGCTTCATGCTTTCAGCTGTGGATGCTGAGCGTGAGACAGGCGCAGTACCGTGCGTCACACACTCAGAGAACAAAAGACGAAGAGACGCAGAGAAAGTGAGACGTTGGCTACATCAGCGGAAAAGTTCGCTTGATCTTCGTGGGTCTTCGCTACAGTAGAAAGAGACAAGCAACAGTCTTAAGGAACCTTTTGGCTCCCAGAAGAAAAAAATTCTCTGGGGAGAAAAGATTTTGCTACTTCGGGTGGATGGAAATCAGCTTTTCTTGCTCTTTTAGTTACTTCCTGTTTTACTTTGTAGGCCATATCCTCGTATGACATTCGTTTCCCCAGCCATGTATTCTTGATGTCACTTGTGCTTCATCACCCTTTGTCCTGAATGTGTAGATCTTGTCATCCACCTCCTGTTCCCGTCTCATCCCACTTCTCTTCTGCTGGTTTCCTCACGTTTTGTCCACCTTGCCACCTTCCTGCAGTGCTTCTTGCTTCTTCCAAACAATATTTTAATGACGTGTCATTAAAATATTGTTTGGGACGACACTACTGACAGCTGTTCCTTTATTTCCATGAGTCAGCACAGCATTTTGTTTAAAACAACTCCAAACCCAGCACACCCACACCTCACACTTTGGTTTTAACATGTAGGGAAAAAAGAATAATTGTATTTTAACAGGTTCTGAGCCCACTCTTTTTACCCCCTGTGGAACACGAAATACCCATTAGCACTGTCAGCCCACCACCCACAGGGAACAGTGCACCTAAAATTATTTTACATAATGTTGTTTTAACTGTTCAATATATCAACTTTATGTCTGGTTTGCTATTCAAGTTTCTCCGAGTGCAGCTCACCAGATGTGCGCGATGTTGGGCTTTTTAAAATTGGTGAGTTGATGGAAGTAGGCGGGATTTGTGGACGTGAACACGAGGGAAAGTTACTGTAAAGAAAGAGATGGAAAAGAGACAAAAAGTGGTCCCGGAGTCAGCTAATGAAGTAAAAAAAAAAAAATCTATCCACTTGTGTTCAGATTTTGGTGTCTGCGTCAGAGCCATTTGAAAGTCAGCAGGCACGTCGGGGTTTCGTGCTGCCCAGGTGCGTTTTTATTTTGTCTCGAGTGCCTGAAAAGAGGGCAATTATCCTTCGTTAGGTTTGTGAGGACATTCCTCCTCTAATCAAAGAGGTTCTTCAATTCAAAAGCCGCCCTTGGAGGTGGTCCTGAGGGTCACTGACACACCATTAATCATGTGAGTCATCAAATGAGCCAAGCTGTGTAAAAAGGTGTGGGTCATTACTATCAGTGGGGCTAAGGTGTGAAACCTGTTAGACACTGCCCCCCTCCGCCATCATGTGAGCTATTAAGGTCACCTGAGGCAAGGTGCGAGTGGGTGTGAGAGGTTCTTAGTTTCTCTTTGCAATAGGGGGGCTCAGATCAACTGCTTGTGCTTACTGTATATTCCTATATGAAAGCAATGTTGCTGAGCAAATCATTTTACTATTAAAATGCCATCCTGCGGCAACGACGTCGTTATTTTTGTGAATTCCTGTTTCGCATGAATTCGACTCCGAATCTGAATCATTTAACGTGAATTTCAGTTTTATGTGAAATTCAATGCATGTAGGTGGCAACAAATTTGCAACGGATCACAAGGTTTGTTGTTTTCACCAGTTTATCGGAGTAAAACGCAGTATTACCACAAACAGATTACATATAATTGCTTACGTGACCCCCGCCAATAAACTGCAACTGACTGCAAGTGTTTGATCTGGTCCCAGTCTGTGAAGGCAACACGATCGCAGGTTCATTACACACGGTCCTGCTTTGGTCCACAGCCACAGTTTCCATAGTGTGACTGCAGAAGCTGTGAAACTGTAAGGCCCTGCCCAGGTATCTCTTGTGATTGGCATGACTCTACCTGATGTCATTAAAAAATTCAAACAAAGAAAACCAAAACAAAACTAAACATTCTCTGAAAATGTTGCAAGTTAAACACCCAAATCACACAGTTAAACAGGTGTAATGTTCACACTGTTCTTGAGCTAATCTGAAGGCCACGTGACGTTTGCAGGTCTGTAGCGACTGACTGCAGAAAGTTGCACCTCTGAAGAAAAAAGTTTGCCTTAAGACTGTGTGTGTCTGCTGTCTACAAATATATTGTGTTTGGTTGTAAAGTGGTTTTAAGCAAACTCACAGCATGACATTTCAGGGTCAACGCATCATGAATCACCTCCATCTGGCCCAGATATCCCTCCGCCGCTTGCTCCTTTCTTTCTACATCTCTTTCAAAAATCTTTTTCCCTACTTTTCATCCTTTTTGGGACTTTGAATCTAAACAGACAGCCAGTGTATGTATATGCATTTTCAATGCAAACTGTTCCCTTATTGAGCCACAGGACAAAGTGGAGCACCGCATGGATTGCCTGGGCAGGAAACAGATGAACAGTATCGGTTTTTCCACTGTAGACAAGATGGCAGATGTGCCTTTGGAAAAAGTAAAACTCATTACACACAGAGCAATTGAACACATTTGAACTACTTGGAAGGTCGTTGAGAGGCCTGCTCCAGTGCTGACGTTCACTTTAAAATAAATAAATAGAAAATATTCACATCCATTTTTATGCTTTCATTTATGATAGTGCAGACAGGAAATATGAGGAAACAATAACAAGCTGCTCTGCAGATCTGTGTTTTTTCTAACATTCAAGTCACAGACTGTATATAAAAGACAGACATAATCACCCTGATGCCACCCACTAAATTGTGGACTCCCACATGCAGCCTCAAGTTTGTTATCCTAGCTGTTGCCACCTTTAATATTGTTCGTCTTTAAAACAGGTGTGGCTACAGTCGGTTGACAGGGTCGAACAGAGGTGTTATGAACTAACACTTGCATTAGCTAGCAGGCTATGTTAGCAAGATGCATCTGTATTTCACTGTGACACAGACTGTTTTTTGTACCAGGCTGTAAACATGTTTTTCTGCTCTGAACTTGGGTATTTTGACATGTGGGTCTGTGGGGTATTACTCGCCTTTGAAGCCGGCCTCATGTGGACATTCAAGGAACTGCAGGTTGTTTTTTTGTTCTGTAGTGGTTTCATTTTCAGCACCACTGGTTGCTGCTTGATAAAGGTGGTCTTGGTCAGTAGCTCTTGGGTAGCTAGCAGAGCAATAACCTTCAGCTGGCATGTTTTTTAATATAAAAAAACATATTTATACTTAAATTAATGAATTTGCACCAGAGTAACAGACAAGTGTGGGTCTGCTGTTGGCTGCAGACCTGCGTTTTAAATCCCTCTGTCTGCAAATTACATTTCATGTGGAAATATGTCACATTACAGAAGCTCTGAATTCTGTTTACAGTGATTATGTAGGTTAGAAACGTCAAGAAGTCAGAAATCTTTAAAGTCACATGTGTACTTTGAGGTTTACATGAAGCATCAGTGATGCTAACCGCGGACAGGAGGCAAATATTTGGTCTCTAACAAATATGAGTCATTGCAGAGAGAAAGCTTGAAGCAAAAAGCAATGACCTATTTATCAAAGTCGACTGCAGAAGTCGTGTGACCCAGTAACAAATCACTCCTAACACAAATTTCACCTCTCCTCCTCCCACGTCTCTTTTTCCTCCCTGTTACCCCAGCTGTCACAAGCGTGACTTTGAGTGTTTGTGTCATCCAAAATGTTTTCCTGCACTCTCAACTTTTCCCTGGGGTCAATCACAGGCAAACTGCTTAATGATCTTAGTATAAATCTGTACTCACATACTTTTCTCATGTCGATTATTCTGACACGCCTGACTCAGCCAATCACACAGGGCAAGGATCATAAAGTAGGTGGTTGTGGGAGAAGGTTGTGTTTGCTCACACTACCTCCGCTGCACTAAATAATGGCACACATGGACTTCCACGTTGGATCACACTGTTGTCAGACACGGTAGCCGCCCTGCTTACTCCCTTTATTCTCAGCACTCAGGTCTCCTTATTCCTGCCACTGCTGTTTCGCACACAGACACACAAAGATGCTTCTGTTTTATCTCAGAGATGAGAGATGCCATGCAATGCACTCTCTCCTTTATCCCCACCCCCCCGGCACATAAGACTCCTTTTATGTATCATTTGTATCACACCAGTGCGCACTCAGAAATGCACAAACACACATAATACACAGAAACACTGTTTCTTGATCTTAAGTACGCACAATTGCAAACAGCAGGAAGATGATAGGGGTGTGTGGATGTATGTGTGTGTGTGTGTGTGTGTGTGTGTGTGTGTGATTGAGGTAGGGAAAGTGGAAGAAACTGAGGAAATGTGAATCCCATCGCACTAAAAAGCACTTCTAAGAACTTAAATAGTTTTTCCTGTCATTGCTTCATTAGTCTCCTAAAACTCGGCTGAGGCAGTCTGGAACATGAAAATATCTGGCAAACTACGAGCCCTTGCTCATTAATTTATTGATAGCCTCGTATTTTGCGCGCTGGAAAACTATACCTTCCCTCTTTTCATCATAAAAAACTGCTAATAAGAGAATGTTATTAATAATCAATGTCTCAGTTATTTCAATCAGAGCAGATCCCTTCTGAGTCCTTTTTGATGTCTCATTTAAAATGAGTAAGTACCAATTATTTTACCATCTAAATAGCACAGTTTTCTGAAGTTACACTGAAATGTTCTGAAGGTTTTATTGAAAAATGCTAAAACATCTCATTGACTAAATCTGAATCTCCAAAAAGGGAAGGGGAAAAATAATCTGTTGCCAAAATTACCCGCAACTAGTTTTTGTCCTCCTCTGGGTATTTTGGAGTTTCTCTAATTAGGTTCTAAAATGTTCCAAAGTTTATGTAAGAATACAAATAATAGAAAGTCTTGATAATGGAGAGGTGTCAGCTCCTGCATGCCCAGGTAAAATAATAATAATGAAACAGGCAAGTTGAGCAGGTGCCAACATAAATAACTTGAGCTCATTATGCAACATTAAACTACAGTATATTTCTAACTAACCAAGCAGCTCTTTCACTTGACAAAACTTTCTTCGACGATAGAACACGTTTTGGGGTCAACGTCAAAGGGAGGCAGATGTGAATGCAAAAGTGAGGTCAGAGGTCAACTATAATGTGATATTTACTGTAGAATCCCCATGTATTATTCCCTATATGTTGTCAATACAAACAAAATGGCAGTGAAACTGTTTTAAATAGCTCCATATAGCATCTCTTTGACCTTCAGATCGAGCTATTGGCCGTGAATGAGAGGTTAGAGGTCAGATGTGACATTTAAAATCTTTATATGATGCTTTCTATATGTTTACAACAGCTTCTAAGTTGTAAAGTTTTATTCTCAATAAATGGCCAATAAATCATGAAGCTGAACTTGAAGACCTTGGTGGATGTGAGCCAAGTTTTAATGGAAACATGACTCGACTCCACACCGCTACAAAGTTATCAGAATTCACGCCTGCACGCAAACACTGCCGAAAACATAACCTCCTAGGCAGAGGACACAAGTGCCCGTTCCCTCATGTAGCACACAGCAGATGCATTCCTGTTACTGGAAATGCTCCTGGCCATTTATTGTGAATCCACTGGATGCTACTCATCTATCACATCTGTGCAACCCGCCATCACACATATGTATTTAGGAGCTAGCATAGCACAGCATTAAATGAGTGCAGCTTATTGAAACATTTACATCATCACATACTTCTCTGTCAGGTCTTGAAAAGTTCAGGTCTTCTCACGTAACAATGTAATTAGGTATTATTTGCCAGAGTAACACAAACTAACACATATGCCCATCTTTGCCTTGTCCCTCAGATCTGACAGTTTGTTCCACATTATTTAGACAAAAGACACAAGAAGCGTTTCTGTGCGCCTTAATCGAGCTGCCTGCATTCCCGCTGAGAGAGGAGATATTACATAAGTCATTAAGCAGCCTTCCTGCCCTCTTGTTCAGTGCTTAAGAGATCCCAAAGCCTAACATTTACACTGTGGTGCTTAATGGAGAAACTAATGTGGAGTTTTAACACTCGCAGCCTTGAACCAGAACCTCTCCTAATTCCCTCAGTTGGTGTTTTATGCACTGGTTTGCACGCATACATTTGGACGCTTGTTACTTTACGTCATTGGCTGAGCAGAGTGATTCATTAATAAGTCTTATTTGTGCACTATGTGACGGCGCAGTGTCAAAGCATCCTTATTCAGTATTTTTGAAGGTTTTTCTCCTGAAACCTCTGCAAACTCCTCATGCAACAAGCAGATTCAGTCTCGAATGTTTCTGGCTGTGAGGTGCCATTACTAACCACTGCACTTTAAAGCAGGTATGTGAGAAGAGGAGGATATAAAGAAGCTCACCGTGCCACACATCCTTGCCCACCATTCAGGCTAAACAAAAGAACAACTAATGTATTTATTCTGTAGTACAGCTGATTGGTGGGTCAGTCACACCAACTTTATATGCACAAAACTTTAATTATGCATGACGTGCTATGATACTATCCCATTGCCTGGCAACTACCTAACAACTGACTAAAATCACAGACCAAACGTACTAGTTAGGTTAAATTCAGGCAGCAGGTGTAGCAGGTGAAGCTTCATCTTTCACGTTCACAACCAGCTGATAGCCAGAGAGCTGTGTGTGATCTGTCGGTCATTTGCTGAGCAGCGTCACGAGAGGAGCAGAATGATGATGACGAAGGTAGTGATAACGATGATGCTGATGGTATGAAAAGTACGTTTTTTTTCTCATAATCCACTAATCTGGCAAATCCTGGAACATCAGCACCACTGAGTGCACACATGCAAAAACACACACACACACATACACACACAATGCATATTACAATACTTGGAAAATCTCATCACTAATCAGCTTAAACTAGCGCACAAAGTACACTAATCAAAGTGTGTGTGTGTGTGCGTCTCAGTTGTAGAAGTGTGAATGTTGTTTCTACCACCTCCTGTCATTTTCAGTATTTCTCTTATTTCTCTCTCTGGTGATTAACATTCGAACGCTGTGCAGCCTCCACATCTTTACATCTGTCAGCTTCGATGCTACAGTCTTTCCATGAGGCATACAAAACAATACTATCCTTCTCTCCCAGATGACCCCAGGAAGCATGTTTAGGTATGTTTGTGTCAGAGTGGGCATTCGTGTGTATCCACCCATCCATCCCTGGGGCTCACATCAAGCGCACTGGCTGCATCAGTGGACTTCATTATTGCTAATAGCCGGGGATTTACTCTTTTACCCCCAGATTGTTCCATTGTTCATTAACCTCACTTCATTTAGCTTGGACTGGCTGCCCGTCAGGGATGGGACTGTTTCACTCGAAGTCACCAGCCTTAAAGTAAAAGGGCAATGCTTTTAACTCATGTTAATCCGGCATTTACAGATGTTCTCAGAAGTTAACATACGCTTGTCATGGGCAGGAATGTCATGGGAATTTGGGGATTTTTATGATTTCTTTGAACTGTTCCTTGTCCATGGTGGACTGAACTACATTCCTACCCTCACATGTGGTCCTGAGCTGTGGCTATGGCCGAAGATGCACGTAGGGGGTCTGGGTTATCCCGTTTGAGGAGCTCGGTCGTTCTGGAGGGACTCAAAGAAGAGTTGCTACTCTTCCATATCAAAAGGAGCCAGTTGAGGTGGTTTGAGCATCTGAGGAAGCCACGGGGGAGAGCCAGGACACAGTAGAGCGCCCCCACAGCCTAAACCCAGAAAAGCAGCCGAAAATTATAACAAGGGGGTAAAAAAAAATCACTTGGTGATCTGTTGCATGTGTAAAAATAGAGAGAAGCTGGAGGCTGAAACAGTAAGAAACTCCTCTAAATGAGTGAAATCTCTCCAGTATGAAGTTATAATCACCAACAATTAATGACAGCCCAGCAGCATGCAGAGGCCTTTGGTTTGGAGTGCCACATTCCCACAGTGTCATCCAGCAAGGCCCTCGGTTACCTCGGTAACCTTCCAGAGTTTGAAAATGTGCATCGTTTGAGCATCTGCTGGGACTTTAAATTTACAAATCAGCAAATTGCATTTTAAGGTTTTGATTTAATTTCGCACCAGCACTACACCGCGGTCTATGGTCCGAATATACACATTTAAAACATGGTATCTTTAATGAATTGCAGTGTCTTTTATGCAGTGTTGCCTCTGCTGAGGTGAAGCCACATTCTGCTGCAGACCACAGAGGGCCCCTTTAGCCAAGATTCATTGTGTTAGTTAAAATATTAACCACTACAGTACAATGTGAACTGAAGCTGTAAAAAACCTTCAGGCAGCCCACGCATTATGAACCTATTCTTAAACTGTCTTCTAGAGGGACACATTTTTTTAACACCTTCAATGTTCATGTCATATTATGGTCACATTTGGCCTTTTAAACAAAATATATTTAGTGTCTGCATATGACATCTGCAGCAGAGTCTGTCTGCAGGAATGACACGGGAATATGTATTTACAACTCTTTGCCTCTCTCTCACCAGAACAGTACCAGCTGAATAACTCTGCTTATGGACCATTTGGACAAGGGCTGCCACACCCTCACAGCAACCACAGCACAGTGGGACTGAACAAGTACACCTCCCTCAAAGCTGTGGGTAAGTCAGACACGAATGCACACCTACTGATGCTCACTCCAACTGACACTGCAACCTTTACAGTGCAATGTAAGAGTTCAGGAGCTGTCAGCTGATGAGGGTCCCCTTCCCCCTGTGAAAACAGAGTTGATCTTAAAGAGCCCCCCCACCCCCCAACAGTGTTTCTGGTTAAGCAAAGTTAATCATCTAAATGTTACTGAATGATTGACATAAACTGGAGTTTACAGTAGATTTACGTCCCCGTGGTGCCTCATCATGCAGACATTCCCACCGACCCCTGTTAGGGTTATAGTAATAAGGCCTTTCTGAGAGATTTTATTCATGCAAACATCTCTGTACAGGAATATTTTAGGAGGGTAACAAAAGTAAACAGTTACGCTTTGAAGAGAATAACTGCACAAGACAACAAAGGTTCAAACTTGTCTGAAAATCCTGAGCGAGTGATCCAAAATAGGTCGCAGTGTCACAACTGAAATTGTTTGCACAAATTTCTAATATTGGCATCAAATTTTTTTGTGCTGCACACTTTTATGTTGCTTCCAGATGTAGTTTTATGGAGATTTATGATGTAACAGCAAAGCTGCTATAGCCGGGAAAGGTGGCCTTACGGCTTTCACCAGGTGACTGTAAGCACTGGTTTCTGCTGGCAAAGGTCACACGCACATGCAGCTTTAATAGTGTACAGAACAGCAGCAACCTCAGGCAAGCATTACAACCAACAATCCTCTACCAGTCATGCAAGCACACAACTGCTTTTCAGGGCAAATGTGAGCTTTTTCCAGTTTGGAGATGGTCAGTAAAATGTGAAATGATTATGAAAATCCAACTAAGCAAGCTCAAAACATGCAGTATAATCACTACCCTGACAAACTGCTGTAACCTCTGCAGAAACAGGTGATTCAATCAAACGGTTAACACGAGCTAAATCCCCCTTACACGAACCCTTTGTGCCATTTAACTTATTTCATATGAAATAATATCAAAACAGCACAAATTTACAAAATAAATATTCAGAAACAATAGATTCCCACATATCAAAGTAAGAAGACAGTTTGCTTTGATGACAGACTTTTTCTCCTTTCCTGTCTCCCCTCTTTTTCTCACATCTGCAAATCCCTGATTGGAAGTTGGAGCAACTAACTTTTGATCACGAGGTGATTGCACTGGTTGAACTTGTCTGCAGTGCATCGCAATAGGAGACTCAACTCAAGCAGCTGCCAGCTGGTTATATTCTGGTCAAACGCTCGTCTGCAGGTTAAAAGTTTAGAAACCGAGGAGACCGACTGCTGGACTTTTGGAAGAGGAATGCTCCTAGAACAGTCCTGGGTCTCAGTCATATTTTTGGTTTGGTACCAAATGTTAAAGGACTGCAGGTAGCCCAGTTCAGCACCTAGATTCTTCTACCTTGAAGCCATGCTGTTGCAGCTTGGCATTGCTTGGATGGGAGCAGATGCTCTAAATCCTGTATGTAACTATCAGCACTGTTGGTGTCTTTCCAGATGTGCCAGTTCCACGGGCACGAACGCATCCCCACACCATCAGAGATGTGGGGCTTTCGAACTGAGTGCTGACAATAAGCCGGATGGTTCCTCCCTTCAGTCTGGAGGATGCAGTGTCCATGCTTTCCAAAAAGAATTTCGATTCGTCTGACCGCACAGCAGTTTTCCACTTTGCCTCAGTCCATTTTAAATGAGCTTTGGCCCAGAGAAGACGGCAGGATTTCTGGATCATGTTCACATATGGATTCTTCTTCACACGACACCACTTTAACCTGCATTTGTGGACGACACGGTGAACTGTCCTCTGGAAGTGTTCCTGAGCCCATGCAGTGATGTCCACGACAGACTCATGCCTTTTTTTTACTGCAGTGTCACCTGAAGGACCGAATATCACAGGCATCCAATACTGATCATCCCGTTTGCATGGAGATTTCTGCAGATTCTCATAATGTTTTGATGATATTGTGTACTGTATGTACATATCTAAATAGTTTGCTTTCTTTAGTATTATTACTACTCATATATCACAAGCACAAAAATAAACATTAACCTGTTTTGTGTGACATTTCAAGTGCTCTTGGAGGCCCCCTTCTGGTGTGGAGGCCCCAAGCAGCTGCTCCTTACGTGCTCACCTGGCTCTGAAGCTCATTACCAGGATATGCATGCTAACATTTGCAGTAAATATTAAATATAATAAACACATAGTTTAATTACTTTTTTTTACTCTTTTGTGTTTACCATTTCAGAAGCAGGCAGGAGGCTTTTACCAAATATCGCACTGAGTTATGACAGAAGTTCGTATGTTCATAAAGTTTTGTTTATTTTGATTGTTTTTATGTTCAGGAATAAAATTAAATTGTTACAGAAAAAAAGCAACTGTTTACTTTTGAAAGGAAAGAAAGGAAACAGCTGCTATTGGTGGATTTTCCAACCAAAACAGTGGAAGTACACTCAGAGACAAGGTTACTGTCCATGCAGCCAGGAAGCCAGCGGCAATAACCTCAGTGTTTAGTTTATTTAAATAATTCCCTGTGACATTCATGTGTGCTGATGACACGCACACACTCAGACTCAGGGCGAGGGTATTTATAAACCTCCCTTGTTGTGTCCCCTTTTCCCGAAACACACACACCTTTACCGCCATCATCTCCGTTGCACTGGTCCGTTTCTCCGGCTCCTCCTGCCCTCAGTGCCTCGAGAAAAGAGAAACACCACTAACATTCATCCACCCTGAGGGCATACACCAGCTGGAATGCTGAAATGACCAGCCTGCTCCTTTGATCTTTTTCAAATCCTCCCTCACATCTTCATCTTCCTCAAAAACTCTCCCTGTCATCTTTTCACTCCTTTCTGGCCAAGAATGCCCAGATTTCTGAAAATGTTAATTTTTTGTGCTTCTGATGCATCAAACTGACTCTGCAGAGAAGCCACTGCATTTCCCTGTTGACAGACTGATTTCAGTGCTGTCATATACACTGACATCCCATCCTTTTATCACGCTTTTCTTCAAACCTTTACCTATTTCTAATCAGCCTTTACTTAGTTGACCTTACTTAGGTCCTCCTGATATACTCTGAGGTGCAAAGTATGGTGACATTGCCGACAGGCCGGAACCAGGAGGTTCAAGCATAAATGCATCACGGATTAGCCGTGATTCAGTCTTCAGCCCTCCTCCTGTGTTTGTACACTGACAGTTCATTTCTCAGACTGCTTCTGCGTGTGACTCAGAACTGCATCACACCATGATAAATTGAAAATGATTTCAAAGTGTAAACAAGTTTAAAGAGGTCAAACAGCACGTGTCTGCTCTTCCAGCCTGAGTGCTTTATTTTCATGGCTCTGATCAACATTTCTATTGTAACACTGACCTATGAGAGGGCCAGAGAGGAGTTAGAGCAGGAACCTCCTTGTGTGCATGACAAACAGCTGATTTAGGTGGTCCATGTTGGTAGAAATACTAGAGGTTTTGTCAAATCTGTGAAATCTGCATGTGTTAAAGTGGCTCAGAAAGGCATATTACTACAAAAGAAAGCCATAAGGTGTTAAAATAGAATTATATCTACCGTCTCAACCACATTCAGATAGAAAGAAAAAACAAAAAGACTGTACAAGAACAAAGTTTGGCTAAAGCTTCCTTTATTCTGGATGAAACTGAAAGTCCAGCAGGTGAGACTTCGTGATGTGATCTTTTTCTCACAGACTGTCTCCACTCTGTGTCTTTGCAGCTGAAACCGCATCTCGTAGCTACTACAAGAGCTTCCCTCTCATGGACTTCTCCCAGTACCAGCCTGTAGCACCCCCTGCCTTCCAGCCTGTGCCCATTCCGCCTAAAGAGAAGTCCTACATCCACCACCAGCCCCTGCCGGCGCACCACGACATTCACTCCCCTCTTTCGATCTCCATCCCCCCCAGCCACCTCGAGCAGTCGCGCCTCCCTAAGACCTCCACGCACCCATTTCTCTCCAACTCAGCCTTCAAAGCGTGGGAACCAAACGCCCGCCATGTCCACAGGCAGACCTCCGCCCCAGCGCACACTTCCACCTCTGTGCACAGCTCCACCCGAAGACACAACTACTCAGCCCGGAAGAGCATGGAGAACATGCCAGATCTCTATAATCCGCCGTACGGAGGGATGTATGGAGGAAGTGGAGGAGGAGTGGGACAGGGGCAGCATGTCCAGGGGCCACATCCATCTCAACCCTCTTATTACCACCACACCAGGCAGAAGAGCTACTCCACCCACAGTGCGAATGAGGTGACTGTCTGAGTGACAACTCTGAGGGCGGCCTTCCACATAACAACAAATAAAGCTTTGGCATTAGCTAAAATGCCGGAGTTTGGGACAGCTCGTCCAACATGGGGTTAATTAAAGGAGGAGGACACAAAAAATGAAAAGGGGTGTTTTTATAAGTGGAAACAGTGAGGTTCAGGAGAAAAACACCACCACTCTGCTAGTAAAGGCTATCACTGAAGGGTATCTCAGATCCAGTCTCAGGCTCCTGTAGGCTGCATGTCTATAATAATGGTCAACCACTACAGATTTGTCACTACAGTGTGCTTTCATTGTGGCTGCACAGGCCTCAGAGGAACACGGACAGGACAAAACAACAACAACAAAACACTACTGACAGCCACCCTCGAGCAGAGAACATGATACTTCCAGTCACATTAGGCAGGAAGAAACAGTCAGTTTCTGTTATCCAACGTAATTCTGCCTAAGTGCAGGTGGAGCAGGTGATCAGTACATGTGGCTGCACGGTCAAACCTGTTAAAAACATCGCAAAATTAGCCGGAAAAGCAAAGTCAAAAACTAAAGCCAGCTGGCCACAACTTCTACCACTCCAAAGAAATATTCAGAGCTATCACGCAGCTATTTTGATATAAACGCAGTTTCCTGTACACTCTGTTCTGTGATTCACCTGCGAGAGTTAGACCTCAGGAACCTTTCACTTAAATTAGAGGGAACATTGGAAATGTTCATGTCGCTAATGGGAACGCTGTCGGTGCGCACCAACTCACTACCTCCTCCACTTTAAAGGAACTGATTGGAAAATATAGCAGCAACGAGACGCCACCGTTGCTAGGAAACAAGTTGTGAGAACAGCAAGGAAGAGGCGTTAAGACCTGCCTGCAAGTTGTGTGGTAAAACACACTTTTGTTAACTACAGCGCCCCCTAAAGGTGTAATGACACCAAATTCCTTGTGTGTCCAAAAGCCTAAAACTGAGCCAAGATATAAACTCCGTTCCTTTTCTAATTGATTGTTACGTGCAAATGCTTCTGCCAACCAAAATAACATGGGAAACCTTTTCTGAGGCTTTCTCTGAAGATCATAATCTATATACCAAGTTTTAAAAAACTCACCAGTCTAATATGGCGGCAGAGCACATATATATATATATATATATATATATATATATATATATATATATATAAAAAATAAGTTCACATACACTCTCTGGGAACAGAAAAAAAATGTCCAGGGAGATGAAAAAACTCAGTAA